>JANHQD010002725.1:28634-41572 GCA_024721195.1 Marasmius sp. AFHP31
CGGCCAATAAACTGGAAGTGCCACTTGCATGAGAAGGTCCGTGTTTGAAAAGAATTGACTAGCCGAGAGGGGAAGAGAAGGCGGAGCTACAGAACGTTCATCAGAACGAACTTTGAAGCGCATCGTGGATTGGGAACCAGACGGGGAGGTTGACGGGGTTACAGCAGGCAAAGAGCTGTCAGGAGACAATCCTGTGTCCTGATTGCGATTGACGTCTGTAGGGAGAACCATGTTGTATGAACGTAGCAGAGAGTTTCCGTCTTAATGTAACGGGCCTCTTTTCTATGTCAAGCCGGAAGTCGAAATAAGAAGAAAGAACGCGGAGAAATGAATAACACCCGAACACAGCAGAGCCTCTGACTGGTTCAAATGTATGATTCAAGCGTACACACAACGTGAACACCTGAGATCGCTGATCGAAGGTGTGTTTTCCGGGTCGAACCTGCCAGGTAGCAACGCGGAGTTTTAGTATGAGTTGTCCTTTGGGTTACGCGGACAGTCGCAATCGATGAAGGACTTTAACCAAAGACCTAAAACGACGAGAACAGAAGGTTAGTACGAGACTTGAGACTATGAAACACACCAGACAGTAGCTTGAAGCTTGTAGAACGAGATTGACAATAGACGGAAACTAAAGTACATGGTTCCTATCTACTGAGCTCATATACCAGCGAGGATCGTTGTCATGATCCGAGCTGGAATCGTACTATATCGTGTGGTGCATAAGTAGCATGTGTAGTCCAAGAGAAAGTTGTGAAATGCAAAGGTAACCATTGGAGGATGGACGCGGATAATTCAAAGAAGCAAGTACAGCGTGGCTGCGATGAACGCGGATGGGATGAAAGAGGAATCGTACGACTTTGGAACGCGGAATAATGTTGACAGGTACAGTATTGCAGAGAAAGGTGATCAAATGATGTGAAGAGAGGGTCGCGGATATCATGGGGATGTAACACAATGAGAGTTGCTATGAAGGCGGAGGAATGGTAGATGCTGCAGCGTGTGTGGGGAACGCAGACTATTTCTATTGTGGTCAGGTTAGATGCCTTAATGGATGTAGAGGATGGGACGAGTCGTTGGAAGGAAAGGGACGCGGAGATTATGATCTGGTTGACAAATTGGGCCATTAGGCGCTGAGTTCCAAGTGACGGTACGTTGAGCGCCAGTTGCTGCAACGCGGATTCCGTCGTATGGGGTGTGTATTGGCATCCGTCTGGGCGATAAAGGAGTTATGAAGATGGCGGAGGGTGTGTCTGTGGGGAAAAATAAGTGACCCTTACATTGTTGTAACTCTCGCAGTCTCTGCGTTGTACCTTGAGCAGAGATGTGTTGTATCCGTTTACTCAATTGTTGGCAAGGTAGATGAGTCAATTGTTCCGGGAGAGGTAGCCCCACTGATGTTCTTCCCCTAGTTCACTATATATCCAGTAACCCTAAAACAATATTTGAGTCCATTGGGTTGGAAATTAAAGAAGTTGTTGATATATTTGATTCACACAGGGAGTTCTGATGGGGCAGGAGTGCCTGGTCTGTCTTTGGGAGTTACAGTGCATGAGGGGGTAGTAGACACAATGATGGGCGATTCAGTAGGAGATGTAGATGTGGGTGTTGTTGTGCTCGAGGTGTTCTACTCCTCAGGGAAATTCATCTTTGGCAACCACACAGGGGCATACAAAGTCTACGTTGAATAGGTGGAACTGTGTGAGTGGTATGGTCTTTGAGACGTGGAGTGTCAGGAAGGCGACCACAGTTGCCCCTCAAGTCACTCAATCAAGTCGCAGTTCGGCTGTATTCACTATGGATTGACCAAGTGGTTAAGTTAAAGGATCATACTGTACATGATAAGTCTTATATACTGAACTATGAGTTGTAATGAGTCATGCAATGTATAGTGTGAGTTGGCGGGAAGGAATGAAAGATGGAAGATTCTGGAATGATGAGTCATGCGTAGTGAGTCGGGCTTTTATTTAAGTCATGATGTTGAGTCAGAAGTTGAGTGAAGGGGTGAGTCACGATGATGGTTCAGCGCTTGTTGAGGGATAGGCATCTAAATGATTGGAAGTAGGGAAAAATCATGACAGCGTGATCATTTATTGGATGACTCAACCACACAGTAGTTATCATTCAGACACCAGCTAGAAAAGAAAAGAAGGACAGGCTTCCACAAATGTGAACTTGAGTTGGCTACACAAGGCCACCTAACCTTAACAAAAATGCTATTCTCCACAATTACTCTGAATCCCATCACCAAAATGATGCAGATGTAAGTTTTAGCCTTCATCTTATTGCCCACTGCTTTGGAACCATCCATCTTGATATTGCTTGACCCCATCAGTGTGTCAGAGATGCTCTCCTGCTGTCAGTCCACTCGTACCTCACCGATACTCATCACTCTTGCCTACTGTATCCTCTTTGGCATTAGCCCACGTCCTAAAATCCACTAGTTCCTATTCTCTCTGGCTATGAAAGTACTTAGCTCCATCTCAACAGCTCCCTTGATCCCCCTCTTTGTGTAACAGACTGGATTGTCACCACAGTTCAATCCCTATGGCTATTCCCACCCATAAAAATACCATTGATCACTCTATGTCTTTGAGATATTCAAGTGCCATCTCAATCTCTGATCTTGTTTCAATGCCTAGGCCCTATTGATGTCATTGTATCAATCAACCTGTATACACCCTCACTTTTGCCTTAGCTGTGAACAACCGTTTCTTGTGGCCATGTTTACTTCACACCTCACGCAACAGCGCCCCTGGAAGATGACCATATCTTGCCGTCGTCCCAATTCCCATTGCACCATTGATGTTGTTACATCCAATAACCCCTTGCCGCCATTGCATCTGCCGTGGCTGTGAATAACTGCTCCTAGTGTGGTTATGTTCACCTTACCTCTGACCAGGCTATGTCCTTTTGCATTATGTAGGCATGCTCATTTGACGTCAAATGAGATGGCTTTGGCATGCCAGGCACTGCCAGAACTGGGCCCCGTTCTTGACATTGGTGATTAAGGTCACACAAACAGTACCATTGTCACTAGCGTTCTGTGAGGAGCAGGAGAACCACAAAAAATAGCCTTCATTTACCTGTGCAGCCTCTTCAAAGTCCATTTTTGCTCCCAGTCTCCCCATCTCCAAGCTCTTGGTGATATAGCAAGCTGTTCTGGTATGCTTGTGCTCCTCTGCTGTTACCCTCCGCCATCAATCTGGAGATAAATTCAGACTTAATAGAACACAGAATTGGGGTATACGTGCTGCTTTCCTTGGCCCCCTGGCTATCTCTTGCAAAGGGCCAGTAGTTTTACCAGGGGAAGAGGGTCTTTGGGGATATCAGAGGTTAATTCTCAGTGGAATCTTGACAACACCATTTGGTTCGCCTTCGAGGGTTAGGTTACAATGGTTTGGGTATAGCAAAAATAAAGTTGGGCCGTGGCGCATTCCTTTTTGGGCAAATGTACCCGCTTGTGACGATTCATGATGTCTAAGATTACTGTTTGTATGTTGCGTCCTTGATGGTCTTCCCTCATGTAGGTTTGAGATTTACTCATGCCTAAAATGAGAATTGTTGATAATCACACACACATCATTTCTTTTGAGTCCTTTGAGCCTCAGCTCAAATTATTTGTTGCTATACATCCTTCTGTCTCCTCAGTGAGCGGGCTCTGTCCTGTGGGCCTTTTTTCTCTAGCGCCATGCTACTTGTACAATTGACACTCACCACTCTGTTATACGAGTAGACCAGCCCTCACACTGTTCCACATACAATTGTTATTAATGCCAACATACTGGACAAACTCTAGGACCCACCCTTTGTTTCACTGGGAGCTACCTTGGGAGGTCTCAACTTAGAAGTGCCAGGAGCCAACAGGTGCTAGGTGGTCCATGGACCCTGTGCATGACCCACTTGGCCCACAGCTGCTGGAATTGTTCTTTAACTATCATGCTCTTGTCCCACGTGCCCTCAAATGGGAGCAATATGCAATGGAGCCACTAGAATGTCACTACAGAACTTGGGTTATTTGCTATTGCAACCTCTAGGATGCTCTGAGTAAGTTTTATTGTTCAATTTATAACCTGACCTCTCACTCATTGGTTCTTTTGCAGGAGACCCTCTCAGTGATACACTCTCACTTGGGCAGGCTACCAACCCGGAGATACTTATACCGATAACTTGTAACAACTCTACAAATTTCTTCACAATAGCATCAACATGGACCCATCATATGCCGTCAAGGACCCATGCTGCCACATTACATCTGAACACCAAAGATCATGAGTGCCATTCCCATGCCTTCACCATAACTTTCCCAAGCCAATTGACGCTCGTACTGGATCCCAAAAAGCACTATACCGACTCTCTACACTTACCTCCCTTGCCTACCAAGTTCAGACTCCCGACACTCTCAATCCTCCACACGGTTGTACTCAATATAACGTCCCATGCTCTATTTCTAATCCTTATCCACCTGACCTTTTGTTCTCAAGACCTTCAGAGTCCAAAACCATCCCGATAGGTTCTACCAATCGCATTTCTCGCTTTTACAATATTATCTCTTGGACTACAGGACTCATGACACTCTCCTATATACACAACAAGACTTGGGACCTGATAATCAGATCCCGACAACGGATATAAGCTAGGCTAAACTCTCATGTACATTATCTTTGCACTTACTGTTAAACCATCCTCTACTTGCTTTACTCTCTCGTCTCATACATTGTCCACAATGCTAAGCCCACAGGTGCACTTCATTCACATACGGTATACTGACTCTTTCTTTGCTGTTTAGGCTGTAGGATTACACCTATGTCAGTTGCAACCGTCTGTGTAACACAAAGGCCAACCCAAAATCCTCATTAGACATTGTCAGGAGACTTTGCCTAGCAAAAACACCTTTGATCGAAACAATCTTTGGTGTCTCTTCGCGTTGGAGAAGTGATTCATATGTCTGGAACAGTCAGGATTGCCTGTTGTTAGCCGTTGGGACCTTACCCACTTGCATCTAAATGTCAAGAACAGGACTAGGTCTGATGCCCCTCAGGCCATCTTCTGGGTCAGGGAGTCGAAGTAGAATCAATAGATAATGAGTAGGACACTTGCTACACAGTACATGCTGGGTACAAGCAATGTGAGACGAAGTTGTCCGACTAGGGAATCTATCTACAGGTGTCCATGAGTATATATGTCAAAGTACAGCATACTGAGTCATGGGAACGGATCCTAATAAGGAATAATGAAAGAACATTGTAGAACATCAAGGAATATCAAAGGAGTCAGGTAGAAACTGATGGAACAATCAAGGGATGTCAAGTACAGCAATATCATGATGGGAATCAGATGGAATGATGAACACAAGGTATGGAATGATCCGGAATGGTCGGGAACATCAAGGAAGCCATAATGTGATACTGGGGACATGGAATGAAGTGGAATCAAAGGGAAGTCAAGGAAAATAATCCGGGGACCAAGGAAACAAGAGGAACAGTGGGGCAGTCCATAACACTAAACCCCAAAAACACACATCTTTTGGCTAGTAGAATTTGGGCATGTTACATAACTTCTGTTCTCTAGCTGGGGGGGGGCTTTAAGTAGGGGTGTCCCTACGTCAAGATATTCATAGAAATTGGGGTTTGGATAGCAGGGACAAGGTATCCCTGCAGCTGCAGTCTTGACTAGTGATATCTATGGTATTGGTCTACCGTTCAGTTCAGTTCATCAGGGCCTGATTGCCGAAGACAAGCTTCAGGCTAATGACCACAGATAGGGTGCGTTTTGCACTCATTTTTTTCCAGTCAGTCTATAGGAGTTAGTTAAGCATATGGGTGATTGCAATAAGTTCTATCCTCACTTTGACATTGTTTGATCACCTTACATGGCTCACTTCTGGCACTCAACTTGAGCATGTTTATGTAGGCTCAAACGGGACCACTGATTCAGCTCTTACTGAAAGTCACCAGAACTTTTTACTGGGATACTGAGCACTCACAAACCAAACCCAGGTCATGTAAGTTATGTTAGTCTCTGAGCCAATTTTGATGTACTCTGCAAGTAGCTTCAATCTCGCCAATTCATGAATGGTATCCTTTCTCAAGTCTCTCAGTAAGCAAATCATTTCATCCCAGATCTCACATGGCCCACCAGTGCTTAGTTTGATTTTATAAAGTGTACCTCCCTTATTTGTGCTTGTCTATACTGAGATTTGGACAGGTGGACATGAATTTCAAGACCTTCATGCTACTCTTGATGCTACTCTGAGGTGACTACCAACTCTACGGGCAACTTGCATATGGCAAGGCAATGAGACAAATCCCATAAATACATGCCTATGGGTGGGGATTTGAGTCAAGGAATAGTACAATTACATAGCTTTGAACCCCCAGAAATCTACAAGTCCAAGGATGCAATCAAATACCATCCAGCCTGATCTTCAGTGTTCTCCAAGCTCACAACTTTGGACTGTTCTATCAGTTGAGAGGACGTGTCAGTTAGAAGGGAACAGACAGTCAGAACACACGCAAACAATGCACAATGCTTACTAGTAGCATTTTTGTTTTTTTGAAACCCTAACTTTCTGGCCACACAGTCAGCTATTGAAGGTTTCTCTCCATGCTTGTACTCAGAATCAGTCGGCATGTCAATGAGCGAAAGCATCAAGGCAGAGCTGAAATGAGATCCTAAGTGGAAGGGCTCAACCTCATATGACAATTTGGGCTCTTCTTTCCTCCCCTCATGAGGATCACCTGAGGAAATGAGTAAGTGCATTATTAAGCCAGAAATGATCAGTACATACCTAATATCAACTCAGGATAGCCTTTATCTTGAGCGTATCTCTTTCCATTGGATCTGTAGTTCTTCTTGACCAAATGTTGTCTTACTGTATCATATTTGCCCTTCAACCAGTGGGACCCAATTGTTGGTGGAACTTTCAGCATAGGTATTGACAATCTCTCCTGATCACTCTCTGGAATCACCTCTGTCCCTTCTGGGTCAGATGCCCAGTAAAATAGTGAATCCAGAAGGGGATGGCATATACAGTACATTTTGTCAACAAACTTGACAAAGAATGGTGGAACAAAGAGATATGCCAGTGTGGGGGTTTGGGACAAGTTTCCAGTGAGGTAAAATCACATCTCGTCAATGAGATCTGAATGTTTATAATCACAAGGAGGTGGGATTAGAGCAAGATATGATTTTTGTTCAGCACTTACTTGTAAAGTCATCTGCACCTGAGGGTTGCTGGCTGAGATAGGCAGTACGGAGTTGGTTCTGTTCCTTCTGTGGAAGGCACAAGGAGAAGAATAGACAGATTCCAACGTCACCAATATTGTGGGGTTGAAAGTCAATGCGGGAGGGAACTAATCCAGTCAAAGAGGGAACAAAAGGATGGAAAATCAAACATACATTCTGTAGAGTAACTTGCCATAATGTTCTGGTAAATGCTCTCCAAGTGCCATTGAGGAGATGGAGTTGAGGTGAAGTGGGCAATGATTTTACCTTGACATCCAATAACAATACCAAATGTCAAAAGTCCATGGGATGCATAGGGTGACAGGTCATAGTGTGTACATGTGCATCCTAACGAGGCATAGAAGTACAAAACATCACTGAACATCTTTTCAAAGTAGTTGGATATTTCATCTGCATTGAGGATGGGTGCCTTGGGGAAGTGGCATTGAGTCCATGCAAAAGATGGTGTCACTCAATTCACCTCCAGTGGAAGTTGCAGAAATATCATAGTTCCAAGACTTTGTTTTAAAATTGAATGACCAATGCTCCTCCCATGATGACACCTGTTGTGTTATTAGTGGCCAGTCAATGTTCAAAATAGCCTCCTTACATGAAAAGCATGTTTTTGATCAGCACAAAGTGCTCTCTTAGTGAAAAGTCCTGAGGCCACCTTCAGCAAACACTCGCCACACAAGGGTTATCAGGACTTTAGGAATGACCATCAGCAGAGCACCCTCAGGCCATGCTTTCACTATCCAGTGTGTGCATCACATTTTAGCTATATGCCACCCCTACATGAATATGACTCTGCGCTGAATCCCTCCCATGGTCCCAACATTATACATCCTACCACCTCACAGCTGGACTAATCCCCTTCAACTTTTGAGTCCTCTCACCCCAAGTTGGTATTGTGCTTTAAACATACATGTAGTAAAAAGTGTAGATTTTATGGCTATAGAGGATAAAATACACTGGCAGATTGAACTTAGAGTCTAATGGTACTCAGTTTTACTGACAGTAGAATGACTTAACTAAGGGAGCTTGAAATGGGCATGTAGTGCCCATGAAAACATCAGTCTGCTGTAGGTTGGGGCTGATGAACAACAAGGGCATGGCAAAAATGGCTTGGAATATGAAAAGATAGAGAGCACCATTTGGACAGGAGCTGGTTTCAATATTCATGCTCGTATCAACCTCAGACCAAGAGAACGAGGGGAAATGTTGGGGCACTAGAGCAGTAGAAACCAGTAGAAACCGTAGGTTGTCAGAGAAGAGACAAAGGGTTGTCCAAATACGAATTAATTCCTTTCAAGCAATGCTCGCAACGTTGCGAGACCGTGAGTCCAGCGTGGAAGGATAAATGCGAGGAAAGAAACACCGGTGTGACAAAGACAGATGAACATGCAAAGAAAGGGAATGTGCAACATGCTATAACAGCTGCTGCAGAGCCAAGAGAGGACATAGATCAAAAGACAGGAGAAAATGTCCAAAGACGTGGACTAAAGAGGGTGAAAATCTGCAGGTATGTGTCTTCCATTGATGACTTCTGTGTCCCTTTGAATGTACAAGTCAAGTCGTACGAGTCTAGTCAAAGGAAAACAGAAGGGAAATCAGGATCACCACGATGCAAGAATGAGGGCGAGAAGGCAGCCATTGGAGGATGGCATCCAAAAATTGAAAAATGAGGGCACACCGACAACCAGTACCACGTCTTTTGTAATACCACTGATTCCATTGCGTGATTTCGTTATGCTAGTATGCTCCAGATCTAGTATATTTCCGGCGAGTGATGATATCAGAGACAACGATAGGAAGACATTTGGACACTATTCACGAAAAATATTCGAGCAGGAAGGGGGGAAGAGACAGGAATGCAGGAGATTATGGAGGCAAAAAGGAAGAACGAGTGCCGGTTCCCAACCGAAGCTCCCGGCGATTTGCCAGCCGGCCGGAGATGCTTGAAGGCCGGTCAAGTACAATAGGGCTGTTTCCACGTTCCAATAGCGAGCTCATAATCATACTACTTTGCGATTGTAACATAAATCTTTTCTCAAGACCAGGGTTGAGAGCTCCAAGGTCTTGGATGGTGTATAACACTGGCCTCTCAACATAATAGAAAATCACTAACGCTAGATTCGCTTTCAGTGGATAGGTGTCTTTTGAGTTACTATAAAGGTGCTTACATGGGTCCGAGACAGACAGCACATTGAAGCGGAGAGCTCGTATGATTTTTTGGTTTCAATGTACGGGAGATTGATGAGGGATTTGAACGATGACTAGTGAGAAGACCTATGGATTTACTCGGAGGCAAGGTCACAGGTGAGATCAAATTTCTTCATCATCTTAGGTTGTCCCTTGTGGAGATCAGAATCCGGAACTCTTGTTCCAACGCTCAACCTTGGGACATAATGGTGCTGTTGTCATAGCTTGCCATTGAGTACAACCACGGAGACGGAGGACTTGGGGAAGAGGCATTTCGGTATAGGTGAGTCAGGATTACCGCGACATCATTCCAATGATCATTGTATCCGTGGACCATAGGAATGGCCGCTCCATGATCCAAGTGGCGCCAGACGCTGTTTACATCTTGAGGAGTGACCACCTCTAGCGGAATGGCACCGCCATCGTTAGGTATATCTTCTCAGCCACCACGTACAACCTCTCGTTCTACACCGTTTTTGTGCAATCTTACGGTTGTTGTATGCATTCATTTCATTTCATAAATATCTCCCCAAGTGTCCATCGATCGAACTCGTGGCCTTTCGATAGCTGGGTCAGCTCGTCCTAACGCGGTCCGGACTTTCATGGTGCACACGATAGCGGAGCCAGTGGCTGGGGCAAGTTGGGGTGTGATCGTTCATTTTACTCAACACCTCCGTTCATGTAGTACTCGATACACCTCGATCCTAACCCTCTCATGTGTGGTCATGGCCCGCAACAGCGATATGGCGATGACGACGTCGAAATTTACATCCAGGCTTGACCTTTTCGAGTTTGTATTTTAGTCTGGAAGGTCGGTCTTGTTTGGCGACAGTGATGAGCGAAGCAGTGGAAGAAAGAGCCGATCGTACGTTGTTGGCGTGACATGAGGGCCACTGTCAGCTTCAAGATTGGCTCGAAAATCTTGGATGATTCTTGAATGTCCTGAGGCCGACCAAACCGACGATAAATGAGTCGGTTGAACCAATTTGACCCCGATATCACGCAAACATGTACTGCGACCTCGGTTGTAACCCGATGTTAGTAGCAAGTCATTCAAGCTGATGGTCAAACGACTTGGAAGAAATGATGTGCGTGATCGTCAATTACTATCATGTCAGTCACGAGCAGATATTGAACCTGTGAAAAAAATGTCAAGGGAGCAGCATACGGATAGTAATTATAGACATTCTTAAAACAGTTGTTCATTTGGTGCGGGTATGTCAGTAGGCTATACGTTCAAGTTATCTAAAGACTGGGAAGAGGAGGAGTGTATACACGGCATGGTCCACGTACTGAACGCCGGGTCCGGGGCTTATCCTAGCACACAAGCAGCTAACAACCCCAGGACAGTTTCCATTGTGCACGGACGAGCTCACGGCACACGAAGTCCACGGTAGATCCGAGCCCTATGAGTCCGCCTTGGGAATATCGTTGTAGAGCCTTAGAAAGTTGTTGATGCGTCCTCAAATGTTTTGATGCAGATCCTTCGGCTAATGCCCCCCATATTTTCACATCCCCAGATACCGGCCTGGAACCCGTCGTCAAACAGAACCTCATCTTCGATTGGTGGATCACTCGATGACGAGAACTCCGCTCGCAGATAGCGGTTTTTGAGATGATTACACCACACTGCTCAGCCTTTATGGAGCTGCTACTCTCCGCAATAACTACGAGTGTCATGAGCGAACAAACCACGACCATCTGCGGCCCTTGGTGTTAGGCGGTCAATTATTCAAGAGGCGCTGTCCGTGAAGCCTTGAAATTCACTCACTGCCTCAATACGTTGTATCTTATCGATTGTAGTATCTCGGACAATACCTTGCTTCAAGACACCATCTGGTTTCGGATATTTTTATTTGACACCACATTTCGGTTGGTTTCACGCGGTTATGATCCACTGCAAAGTCTTGACACTAAACAGTACACAACTACATTCGATTTTCGAGATTTACGAATACTGGGCTCTTTACAACTGAATACACATTCTTCGCATAGCAAAAAACCGTGTGGCTATCACGTGCTGGCGCTGCGCACTTAACTCAACCTGACGCTCTGCCAGTTGAAGCTGCAGTGAAGATCATCAGTTCATACCATCAGAGAAATCAATCTCGCGTTGGAAATCTCACCCAGTGGGTGCAGTTGCACATCCAGACCCACGACGTTCCGTGCTTGGGCTACCTCTGCACTGATCGTTCGGACCGCCAGATTTATAGAAGTAAGCGGTATTGGGAACGTTGTCATATCCAACGGATCTTGCAGAGCCGCCATTGGTGAGCCAGATACACTGTCCGGCCGAAGCTCCATTGCTGGTGCCAATGACAGAGCCGGTGCAGCCAGCACCTGAGTACCATTTGAGTGTGGCGGACATGGCCGGAGAGGCGGAGGCCAGAAGAGCGGTTGCGACGAAGGCGAGTTTGAATTGCATTATTACGGTTGGATAGCTTCTGAAGAACAAAGAGAGCAGGGTTAGTAAGAGAGTTTAGAAAAGGATGATTCTAAAGAGATTTGGGGGGAAGGTTTCAATGCTAACCTGATTCAAGAGATGAAGAGGAACTGGATGAAAAGCTCGCTGAAGGGCCAGTATTTATATGTTTTCAAACTGTGGTGGTGGCGCCCTACATCAGCAAAATCACATCATTAGCTTGTGCGGACTTTCGGGCACTGTGCACAACTTAATCGCAATTCTTGTATACTAACCCAAGTTGGGACTCCATGACATGAGCTTCGTTAATAGTGCTGGAGCATCGGGATGACCAGGACAGCCATAATAGGACCCAAGAGGGGAATACGAAGTACCGGAGTCCCCACCACAAGCAACTCGAGGCAAAGACCGCCCTCAGACCAAATTCAGTTATCCCAATTATCTTGACATTTATTCAGGTTGTACGTACTTCCCGCTGGCTTGATGCTCACAATTCTTACTCAATCAAGAATTGGAGAGAACTTTGCTGGTGGCAGGGTAATGTGAACGGAAATTCCATGAGTATCTCGGAGTTAGTGATGTGCGGGCTCCGGCTTGGCTTGGTTTCGAGGGCTCGGTCTAACCGGAATTCAAGTCCGAGCTGAGCCCGAGCCTTGAGCATAAGTCCAACCAAGGTCGAAGCCTCAGACGATGGGCCTGAGCCTGGGCTTTTCTTCCCTGCATAGATCATCGCCAAAAATCACCGAATGGAGTGTTAGCCTTCAGAGACTTCCGCGAGTCATTCACCATTCGTGTCAGAGAGTAGGGCTGAGGGGGGTTATACAAGTTGATTAAAGGTGTCACGTCCAAGGCATAGACAAGTAGACAACGGGGCACCGCTCAAGCCCAGGGCTTCGGCTTCCAAACGTCGGGACTTTGCAAGCTCCAAGGAAAAAGCAACTAAATTCCATATTATTCATGTTTATTATAACACACGACTGAACTTACAAAAACGAGACGGAGAAGCAACTGTGGCTCATCCACAACCAGAAAGGCCGTGAACACCGTGCCATCGGTGCGGGACAAGGATATCATGGATGGCAGCGGG
>JANHQD010002726.1:4589-39809 GCA_024721195.1 Marasmius sp. AFHP31
TTGTCGTCCGTCGTTGTCGTATAAGATCCATCGAGAGGTCTAGTCGTATCGCCCGTCGAGAGGTGTTTCGTCTGTCGAAGATCGTATTTTGAACAGTCGTATTGTTTCTTTGCCTTTACTCTTTTCCCTTCGAATCAACCAGTCTCCAAGTTTCAACCGACGGAGTTACCTATTGTTCTGTCTATCTTTAGCAGGGCGTAACCTTTGTCAAGCCGACACATTCCTAGCATTCTCCGGACTCGTAGAAGTGTTAGTTGCACCCGCACTTTTGTGTATTGATTATCCCTTCTACTTACGACGTCCATTAACGAAGTGTCCAAGCGTACATCTCAGTGAAGTCTACCCCCTCCACCTGGCTCCTGCCATCTATCACAAGTCTCGCCTTTCTCTTGACTATGTTTTCATTGCTGTTCAGTTTGTTCGCAAACACCCAGAGCGGTTTGAGTGCCTTCTTGCCTGGTGGTAGGTCCTGGAGGAGCCCAAATATGCCAAACTCCTCCATCCTACCCAATTCCTCCTATATGGCTGGTTCCCATACCTCTGGTTGCTTCATTGCTTGTTTGTAAGATTTTGGTGTCATCTCAATACCAAGCGCTGCTAATGCCCTAGAGTCACCTAGTTTGTCGAATTCATCAAGGATATTGGTGTATGCAAGGTTGGAGTGAGGTTGGGCATTGCAAGTCTACTGTTCTTTCACCTGGCAAGCGGCATTCTCTCTAGCTAAGAACTCGTTGGACTCCATCTTTGCTTTTGAGGGGACTTTAATGCAGGCTGAGCATCAAACTCAGACTGGTTGTGGTGGTGGGGGTGACTGATCAACTGGTTCATGGTGAGGAGTGTCTGGGTTGGATGTGTTTGGTTTACAAGGAGTCTTGGAAACAATTGGAATAGATAAGGGGACAAAAGAGGTCACAAGCTGTGGTGTCGGACCATTTCCATTTGGAGGAACCAAGGTTGTTTGATCGCTGCTTTGACCGTCTTCACAGCTTTGTCCTGCATGTGTGTCGTTGTCTGTTGGCAGTAGCTCCCCTACATCTGTTTCTTCTCCCTCCCCCCCAACAGTCAAGGACTCACATGCCCTATCCACCCATATCACGTCTCTACTTGTTATAACCTTTCCCGTTCCTGTGTCCTGTGTACATGATGTACGTGCCTCGCTCGCCATATCCTATCATCTTCCCCTCTATCACCTGGCTCTCTAGCTTCCCCAGTGAACCATTCACTATCTTGGTGAAACCCTGGGATCCAAATGCATGGAGATGCTCAACACCTTGATGCTTTCCAGTAAACACCTCAGCCAGGATCTGGTTTGGGTGGCAGGATGAGGGAAGAAGGTTACTGGTGTGGACGCCAGTATGGTCGTTGTTTGGGGGTTCGGTGCTCTTGGTCGGTTCGAGAGTGAGGTGAGGGTAATAGAGCTTAACCAAGTGTCAGGAAGGCAATCGCAGTTGCCCCTCAAGTCACTCATTTAAGTCTGTTCCGCTGTGTTCACTATGGATTGACCAAGTGGTTAAGCTAAGGAGACGTACTGTACAAGGTAGGTCTTTTATACTAAGTTACAGATCAGAATGAGTCATCAAGCGTCCACACAAGTCGGTGGGGAGGAGTCAGGGATGGATGGTTCTGGGATTATGAGTCGGGCTGCTGAGTCACAGATAGTGAGTCGCAGACGGTAATAGGCCCACTGAGTTGTGATAGATGAGTATGAGTCGGCCTGTTCGAGTCATGGAGTTGAGTCAGACGTTTGGGGAAACGAGGTGAGTCGAGTTGATGATTTAGCGCTCAATGTGGATTTGGGCGCTTGTTAGGGGAAAATAGGAGGAATCGTGACAGCGTCCGGAAATGTTGATGGTAATACCCAAAAGCCATTGCACGTACCTCTCTGTACTTGGGTGTTGCCGGAGTCTGGTAAGTTAATGTACCTTACTGTCGTCATTTTCGCACTGGCTCAGAAACATCGCGGGGCTCCGGCTTCTTCAAAAGCGAAACGCCCGGACACCTCACCGTGGTGGGCATTGTCTCTCCCACGCACTCAATAACATACCTTTCCTGAGTCTTGTCTCTGCCGTTTACAAGGCAATTGTGATGGGGAGGGTGGTTTGCGATGTTATGCAGGGTATTGAGCCTAACAGGAGAATTTCTGCAATTAGGTATGTTACATAGATATCACTGTACTTATGTTTACAAGCAGACATGAGAAATAGACTATATACACAAGTCCACACCCTGCTGGGTACCCTAAGAACTGGTGCTGAGAGCTATCCAGTTAAGAAGCTGAAATCCTCAATTGTGAACCATCCTTTGACCAGAGGGTCTTCAGTTTCTGAACCTTTGCTTTTGCTTTATCCTTGTGGTGATGGGATGCTTTGTGAATCTTCTACAAACTTTGACCATCTGGAAAGTGGAATAGGACAAAGATTATGGGGATCCGCTGGGGGAAAGAAACAGGGCCATAAGTATCCAAGTCAATTTCAGAGGGGGGTAAGAAAGGTTACATGCCATATATCAGCTTTGGATATCCATGCTCTTGTGCATATTGCCTCCCATCCAGATTATAGTTTTTTGATGTGAGATGTTCTCGGACAAAAGCATAACTCTCACTCCACCAGTTAGAACCAACCAAGTCCTTCATTTCCAGCTTGGGAATCCCAAACTCCTCCCATTTCTCCTCAGCAATGACTTGTTCTCCTTGTGGGTCATGGCTCCAGTAGAACAGAGGTCTGGAAAAAGGATATTGTACACATTGCATGTTGTTGATGATTTCGACAGGGAGAGGGGGAACAAAGAGGTAGGCTGGTGTTGAAGATGTTGCAGGGTCATGATGGAAGGTGGCTTTGAGCTCAAATCCAACTTGATCAATGTAGACTGAGTGGATGGAAAGATCAGACAAGGAAGGTGGGAGAGTTCAAGCAGGCACTTACCAACCCTCTCTACATCATTGCAGTTACTGAGGAATGGAAGGGACTGGCAGAGGTATGCATTTTGAAGTTGGATGCCATCCTTCCCTGGAATGTGCCAGCTGATACTGAGGCTTACTTGGAAATTACCAGGCTTGCAGAACCAAAAGTCAAGTCGCCAAGGCACTGAAACTAGTCAGCAGATGGAAGATGGAGTTGTTTGGCGTTTATACCTGAGCTGGAAAAGCTGGCTTTGATGGCAGGATGCTCACTCTTGCAAGACCACTTGAGGGGAGGAGTGGAAGGAAGGTGGGCAAGGATCCCAGCTTTGTTGTGATCAACAATGGTCCCAAAAGTCAAAAGGCCATGTTTGGCATAGCCTGACAGATTGCCACCCCGCCTCCCTTCAAATGATGCAGCCATGCACAAAACATCACTGAGGCTTTTCTCAACACAGGTGACAATTTCATCAGTGTTGAGTTGTTGAACAGTGCCTTGGTGAAGTGGGGGGAGGTTGCTGAAGTATGGTACAAGGTCAAATTCACCTGGTGGGTCAATGGCAACAGAAGCTGGATCATAATGCCAACTGAGGGTTTTGAGATTCAATGACCAACTCTTCCACCGTTCCACAACCTGTTTGCTGTTACTGATGCACCAACAGAACAAATTACTGAGGGCTTACTGGAAACACCACTGCCTCATCTTCACGCAAAGACTTCATTGCCAACCCCTGAAGATGCTCACTATTAGCTGTGACATAAAGCTCAAAGGCTAGACATACACGTGTATATGAGAGGTAGTAAAATACAATCCAATTCTTCTGTCTCCGAAATTGCAAACCATAATCATTTCCATTTATGAGTTCTACAATCTATCAACATCTATAAATTGACATTCTGAACCAAAAAACCTACCATTGTGTGAAATCATTGTTGATAGGTTGGGTCCACTGAATGCAAAGAGCTGATGGAGGAATGGTGACCTGGATGCCATACATATCATTATGATGACCCCGACAGGTCACTGGTCAACCTACCGCAGTGATGTTGCAGCCTTCTGGACACAGTCCAACACCTGCTGCAAGTCAGGCCAATGGTTCAACAACATTTGCAGAACCAGTGCTCACCAATTTGAATCCGTCGTCATTCTCATTTGCCGACTCATATGTTGTCAGAGTGAACATTCCTCCAAAACCGACGACCTCCGCCGTTTGCATTGTCTTCCTGACCTGGACCACCTGAGATTCTGCCAATGATGTTCTGGATGTCGACACTCCTCCTTCAGAATTGATGGCGACAGAGATGACTCTAGATGAATCTTGGCGCCGAACCACAATATCACCATCCATGATGTGACGGTAGGTTTTCCCGTACTAGGTAGAAGATTTAGCAGTTTTCCTTCCTATACAAGGCATCCTACGTACCACAACGACCCGATCCTCTGCATGGGCGCACTGGTAAGAATTATGATTCGTGATTGCGTCTCCGTGCACAGTCCGAAAGTCGGCGTTGGGCCCTATAATCGTGCCTTGGGCGTTGGCGAAATACGTCGGGGCGCTCATTGGACAGAATGTGGAAGAGAGATGGGGATGGGAGTAGGGGGACAGAATGAGATGGGTAGCTGCGCCTGAGGGTGCGCAAGTATCAGAACTATAAGTGAAAGTCAATGCGGACGCAACAACCTCGCAGCCCGCCTCATTTTCTTCACGCACAGGAACTCCGCCGAATCTCCCAGCAGTCCTAACACCCCGAGAACTCCTCCGTTTGTCGGTTTTGTTTCCGATTGATTCTCGGTCTTCAGGTCGTAGAAAGATCATGCCTTCGACGGCCTCCTAACGAATTCTTGTCGAAAGACTCGACCGCCGACGCTCTTCCCAAGCAGCAAGATCCCGATCTTGATCATGAGAAGGAGGCCTGTCAGCACGTTGTACTTGATGGACGTCCCGAATGAAGAAGGAAACATCACGCATCATTCCAGCGCCAAAAGACATGAAGCCTCCGTTCGATTGTATTCGATCAACTGGTCAGGCTTCCTACACATGTTCGTTGGTCAGAGTTTCCGTAGATGAATGAACGATACACGCTTGGGTGGCGAAAACCACGCCACAACGCTCTGACCATTTTAATTTCCGCCCACTCGTTGCCTGCTGCGAGGGGTATTGATCGATTAACACTTGAATATTCTACGTTCATTCAAACATCTGCTGGCCTGCAAACTCCCAACGACTTTGTGAGATCGAGAATACCAGTGTTTGGGAGCGGATGTAAAGGGTGCACTGGGAGCTGATGGCGAAGCTACTGAGCCGATGTTCATATTCTCCGAATCCTCGGAGAGGACAGCGTCAACAGGCAAACGTCTCCAGAATTTCTGTAAGATTGACCAGGGTACATGCGCGCCAGGGGTTCGAACATCCAGACAAGAAACATGCAAAATGCGACTTCGTTGTGACAGTAAGACAAAGGTTTTTGAGTCTTTGAAACGAGAAGTCAGAGAACCGAAACGACAGAAACGTCATCCGAGAATGAAAGGATACATCAATATCGAAAATGTCCCGGCGTTATAGCAAAAGTCGAACCACCTCTCGGAGAGTTGGAGCTTAGTGCCTCCACAATCGTTATATCCCATTCCAGCGCCCACTATCCCGCACCACATCTGCCCTTCTTCACCGTCACCGCTCATTGTGGCTATCTCGAACAAACTTCCCCATATCCGACAACCCTTCCCCATCTCCGGCTACCGGGTCAAGCACAGACTTGATAATGTGCCCAAGACGACCACGATCTTCTCCGCCTCAGTAGTCCGCAATATCTAAGAGGATTTAAAGATGGCGATGTAGATTGTACTGATGGTATCGGCGTCAACACGAACGTTGTACGATGACCAGCTGGGACGCGCGATTTCGGGATCGGTGGTATCTGGCGCCTCAATTGGTAGGCGTTGGCCAGCGAGAGGTAGGACCGGATGAGCAGGGAACGGGTCCATAGAATTGGGTAGGGGGTAAAAACCAGGAGGCCCGAGAAGAAATGTAGGCTAGTCGAGGTCGCTATTCACAGCTAGTGGTGATGGTGAGATCCGTGAATGGTGAGAGGGCGCGGGCATGTACGTGGAGGAGACGTTGCTGACGATGCACATCGGAGAAATAAGGTCGGTTCATCCGATAAGTAGGGAGAGAGCATTGGCGGCATCGACGATTTCTTTGTTTGGATGAGGGAGGGAGAGAAGCCATGGCGGTGATGGTGACGAGGTGTGCATGCAGGGTCTATAAGATCCGGGCAATGCGTCGGTGGATGGAGCGGTTGTACGGATAGAGGTGACGAGGCATAGGCGAGGCCTGGATGACGTGTTTTTCAGGGTTTCGTCTTGTTCGAGTGATTGTGTGGTGGTGCTCCGACAGGAAAGGGGCGAGCAATCTGGCGTGGGTTATCAACCATCGACTAAGGACAGAAGAGACAGGCGCACCCACTCCCACTGGCAGGGCATGACCCTCTGCATTCGCTTCTCCCGTACTCCTGTACTTCGAGACTGACGGATAGCATCTTTTCAACAGAGGAAAGGAAAGAGAACGTAATTTGATATTTCGGTCTTAGCTGTGGTTGTGAAAAGAGAGACAGAGGAGACGAACGTACCTTTTGCCGATTGACATTGCACAACCTCCACATTCGCGTTTCCCGTAGTTGCACCACGTATTCAAACTGAGCATACCCAAAAAAAGACTTGAGTTCGGCACCTCAACTAGAGAGTTATAGCATCGGACGTACCAGTGATGATTACTCCGGGGTCCGAGTCCAGGCGTCCAAATGGAACCAGTCGGGCAGTTCTATGCAGTTATGATTCTTTTTGAAGGACCTCTGTGAGTAGCATGAAGATCGGGAGGAGGTAAATGGGGCCATGGCTCGTTGTTGGAAGACATTGGGTGAAGATTAGATTGTTATCGGTGTTGTGATATCTGGACCTGGTCAGTGCGTGAGAACATGGTTGCTGAGTCGACCGCTGTCGACCGCCAAAGCGCTGTCGCCGTTCATTGTACTTCAAGCTTTAAAGCCCCCTGCGTTTTGTGAATCTGCCTCGGAGAATCCATTCCATCGAGTCGTTTTGTCAGCCAGGATTCGGTATTTCACTTTCGAACCTGGACCTCAAACGTCAGTCAGACCCCGAGACTACAAACACTATGTGCCCTCTGTAAATGTTTCGAAAGGAAGACCTAGTCCTCACTGTTCAATATTCGACATTCCCCACCCAGGTATCGCCGATGGCCCGCTGTCTCCTACTGACAACGAATGCTCAATTGCCCAGACCTCCACTCTTACTGTTCCTTACTTCGTCGCATGCAATACATGCTCTCAAGCACTTTCATCGTTCAAACATTCACTGGTCGCTCTTTACATGCTCACCAAGCTCTCGCGAGAGCACCCAACTCTAAACCACTCGAGACTCCCTCAGTCAAAGCTTTAGTTCATCCAGACCTTCTTACTCCGCCAGTCTCAAACCTACTCATTGGTCCTTCAGATCAACCTCCCTCGCGCCGAGCATCCAGCGACTCTAACCCGGTCATTGGGTGGCAGTTCTCTCACAGAACCGTAGCAGTATGAATCTCACCAACACCAAGTTGAACTCTCCTGACAACCACATCGCTACCAGCCCCTTACCCCAACCCATTCATCTCCATCTCTCATTCGATCTACCTGCACTTCGTTCTTCAGGTTGCCACTACTTCCCGTATACCATCCCACGAAATTTCCCTGTTGAACAGCCAGCTTATGCCGTCCTGACTCCCCTTCTTTCACGCCACGCTACCTTTCGTTCCGCTTGCTGGCTCCAACCAGCTCACTAAATGTGTTCCAACCTACCAGCATCTAGCTCTCGACACCCGAGCGCACGTATTCAGTTCAAGCATCTCGATATACCAACTATAAAGTCATCGATGCTGTGATTCATCGAAGCCTCCAAAGGGTGTATTACGTACAGTACGCCCTTTGAACGTTAGAAATCTCACTTGCTCACGAGTTAATCCCGAATGCTAGTCGTTTCAACCTGCAACTTTCTATGCGGTGCAGGGGTTACCAAAGCATACACATCGTGTATCCTTCTCGCTCGTTCACGCTCAAGATAGGTTGACGAATATCGGGATTGGGAGGGGTACAACCACCTGCACCGGCAACTGTGGGTATCCCTATGCCTCCTGGCATGGGTTCACGATTGGAGTGGCTCAGAACGATATTTCAGTTCTGGGATCAATCTCTATGGTCGCTGTCTTCGTACGTCGGGCTCTTTACAACTTCCAGAAAGCTGATAACTTAACTTTTTTGATAGAGACGGTGGTGGTTCGGCCGGTACATACCAAGCGATACTTGCGAGTCTGCGAGGTTGGTGCTGCTCTCAGGAAGGAGGAGAGAGAATTTGAAGGCCGGGATGAGCTTACCGAACGAGCTCCCCTGGCCATCATGCACCAGGCTTCAAGGTCTTGAGTGACGTTCAATCGGTCAGCTTTGCCAACAGGGTGGAAGCACAGGAGGTCCTCGCTACCTTAAAAAACAAAGGGAGACGAGGTAGCCAAGGAAGGACACTAGAGTATGGTGTCGAGAAACACCCACAAGAACTATCCGATCCTGATACGTTCCGACTTGTGGGCGTCACTTCGAGGGGACCCACGAAATTGACGGGAGAGATAGATTGCACCACTTCCGTATCAGCACTTACACTTGGGATGATATAGACGTATACGGTTACATAACAGTATGTGTAGATATAGATACACCGTGTGCTCTAGTCTTAGGATATCATAAACGATAGCTGCACATCGTCAAGGTGGAACACCCTCTAGACCATCAAGAGGAATCAAAAATCCATACGCCACATACTCCACTAAGCATGGAGAGGAGACCTCGGTCCACTAACGTCCCAGCTTCCGTCGGATGTGGGTATCACAGGGAAGGGGTTGCAGGCTGTGAAGATGAGAGGTGTCGTTAGCCGCCAGCATACACGAAGGAGGAAATAAAAAGGGTCACTTACATCTACGAATCCCAGCCACGGCCGCCCAATGATGCGAGAGCCCTCAACGCGGCCGCCAGACGCTACAACTAGGTGATAGAACCCGTTATAGCCGCCTGGTTGACGACTATATCGAGAGATTCGTGTGTTTGTCATTTGTGAAGGTCTACGGATCCGTTGAGTATCAGTACTTGAGCATCGATGCGATAGGGAGAGGAAGAACGCACGATCTCCTAGGCCCTCTTCCCTGTGGGTAGGTATTCGTTGTCTCCAACCCCATGTCCCCTCCTCTCCAGGTCACCCAACCGTATTCTCGAGCCATCTCCACTGGTATGATCGGTGTTGAACCGATGTGAGCATTTCTTCCTCCCTGCCCCACGCACCCCCCCCAAAAGTGTGTCCTTGTCAGACACACTACACCACAGCCCATCACTTCTCCTTAAGCATCTCACTGACGATATTACCTCACCCGAACAAACGACACAGCATGATTGAAGGCTTTGCTACCAACGAGGCAGGTGAACGTTGCTGGGGTGAGGGGTGGAGAGAAAGCTCGGCGTGCCTACAATCGTTGAGGTTTAGACTGAGTTACTCGGAATGAAAGAGACATACATACGCACCGTCTCTTCCTCGTAACCCATTCGTGAATCGTCTGTCGGGCATTGAGTGATACGGCCCACAAAACCTTCTTCATAACCGTCCGCCGATCGGACGTGGTACCCATCGAATCGGGGCATATAGGTGGTCCGTAATGCATGCGGCGATTTCAGGGTATAAGCCCACGATTCCACTTTGCACGTCCGATGTACCTGGTTAGATGTTGCAGCGGATGTGCTTTGGATCGGAGAGTCGTTTTGCGGGTCGGATTCTTCGTTCTCTTGAATTGGAGTAACTGAAGTTTGGCACCTATGAGAGTTTGCTATTCAGCATCGGACTAAGTTACTGGGGAGAAAGAGAGTTCCATACTCACCCTAAACCGCTCTAATAGCCCTCACGGCCTCACATCTGATCCAGCGCCCCACTCGTCTGCCCCCTAGGCTCACAAAAAATATCTCCACGAACACCCAGTTGAGCATATGTACCCGTCGAGTCGAGGAGCACGGGTACGGGTGAGGTGCGGGCCTTGTAGAGTCGCGATGGTAAAGGTTGTCGAGTACCGGCGAAGTGGATGTCAGAAGCCTGTTGAAGGGAAGGTTAGACCGTAGAGATGGAGTTCCAGAGGTGTGTCGGAGGACACGATACGCGCTATATCGGGGTGCAGAGACCTCCCAACCACCCACTTTGAAGAGCAACCACCCACGCCAGTGGAACCCGACGAATAATCAACATAACCCTTTTGCACCGCTGCATTCTCCCACAAGCCCGATTTTCTGTGAACGTCCGATGCGCCTGGGTGCTGCAGCGAATTGGGCTTCGAATCGTATTCTGCTTATGTCGTTTTTTGGTGTAGGAGGTTTTCTTCGTTCGCGTGGTTTTGAGTACACGTCGGTTTTTCGTGAACTGTCGAGAAACGATGCCCTGTACAAGACCGGTAGAAGTTGATGCGGGAATCGTTTCGTAAGGGTAGATGCCACCTACAATAGTGATTGTGCAGATGAGTGGAGAGGGTTGCAGTTTTCGCTGTCCGGCAGTGTGGGCGAGTTGGAAGTGTTGTGAGAGAAGAAAGGATGCAAACGAGCTCCGAAAGGAGGCAGCGGGAAATCTAGACGTGGCATATCGTCTTCAGTCGGTTGTAGAACACGGAGTTGATGCACGCTCGTTGAACGAGGTTCTGCACCGTTGACGGCGGCAAACACGTCTCTCCCATCCATCGGTTCCCGAATGCCGTCCATCCTCGGCTGTCCTCTCAAGGCCGCTACCACTGCCTACATCCATTCGGGTCTAAATGCGATACTGAGTTTCGTTGATGACAGGAGAGATGTCAGAAAGATCAAGAGCCTCGGAAAGGTGCATCCGGTCGTTGGGACGCGAATTTTGGCCTGCCAGAGACGGGTGAGAAGGCGATGGCAATATCGATATGATAGGTGTATTGTATGAGGGAGGCTTGCATTTGAAGAGGTGGGTGCGGTGATCGAGAGAAGATTGGATGTCGCGTCATCGGATGAAGAAGGTGTACGGATAGAGGCGGCGAGGACGAGATCGAAGATTTTCTAGTCCACCGTTCCGGTCGATGATGGTGAATGGTGTTGGAGGGAAAGAGAGCCGGTTGTTGGCTATCCTACAAAACACTTGAGAGGGGTAACTCAGATGAAGGAGAGAGACGCACCCAAACCCCTTGGGACCAACAACCGGGAAGGTGCCATGAACAGGTGATGGCTTTGTCAAGAATGCTCGTGACGCGTGTTCAGCTATGTCCAATCTTCTTGGCCCCCACAAAGGGCATCATGACGATCTTTTTGGCCATGAGGACGCGTCCTAGGGGCAATAAGACGCGCTTGAGGAGAGTTTGGAATCAGTAAGCACTGCGCTGTATTTTTGTGGATAATCTGACTCGCAATTTGTATCCTGGCGAATGTCTCGGAGACCCCATATGGATTTCTGTTGGGTGAATTTTTCAGGAAAATCTGAGGATGTTCGGTTGTGGTGGTTGAAAAAGAAGCCGCGATGACACGGGCGCTTCGACGGACACCAAATAGTCGCCCTCAACCACTACCATCAACCATCGCCCAGACAATCCATCACTCACACCTCTGCTCTTTCAACGCTTCCGACATACCTCATATCGGCATACTCGGCTTGCTCGTTTCCTTCTCAATGTCAGATCTAACCAATGCTATCTTGCCGAAAATTGGGACAGTGGCCACAATCGCATGGAGTGGGAACTGGTAGGAGTCATGGATGGATGGAGGAGATTGCAGAACATCACTTAGGCCTGAGAACTGACTGTTAGGTGCCTTTGTCTGTCTAATCTCGATAACCACAACGGAATAGCTCCTCACCAAAATCCATTAGTGGCTCTCCACACATCTCCATGGCAGCCTACTCACTCTGAAGTGTGTGGTATACCAACATTTGAGATGATCCAGGCTCGGAAGAATCTTCAGCAAACATCTCCCTAACAGTACCGGATTCTGGGTTTATATCCACATCACCGAATATCCCCCCTCCCATTTACACAAGACGTGATTGATTGTACCTCAAGTAGCCCCCCAGACGACCGTTCTTCTTGATTCTTCAATATCACAGTTCAATGCGATTGACTCGCCAGAACTTCTCCGTCTCGCTCGACTTGCCGGTATCAAATTCCCAAAGGGTGGGGGTGAACGCTTTTGACTTGAGTGGATACCAATGACATTGCCACCCAAGGGTGACGACCAGGCTGAAGGTGATCAATGAACGGGGCCATCTTGGGTAATTGACAGAGGTGTGCACGGCAAGGCAACACTTTTGCCCTCGGGCTAATGTTCTCTACACTCAGCCACTGGCAAATGTCTTGCTGCCCCTTCCTCAATGGTCCATCTTTTCGTCAAATTCAGTACAATATCAATCATTGACTCAAACCATGATGAGTCTCAACTCACCGCTGGGGGAAGGAAGAAGGATATCAAGGTCAATGACCAGAAGGAGAACTGAGAGTTGTTGGACAAGTCTGAGGAAATTCGAGATGATGAAGAAGGCCAACATTGCCGTTACGCTCATACATTGGTGTGTAGTATTTGTTCTTTGTCTGCCGACAAGCTTTACCTGACATCTTCTCTTGAATAGAACAGTGGCTCCTTGCTGACAATAGATGCCCTCTTGAGCTGGGGTCTCCGCCCATGGAGACTGCCCACATTGCTTATGCAGATTCCAATGCTTAGGGAGGGACTGCTAGTTGTGTGAGGTGCGGTTCTATTCTTAAAAATGGTCTAGTGCTGTGTGCATGTAGGTTTAGTCAATGGCAAACCAAGAGGGGTCCTTGGGCTCTTGTATTCTCCCAGTAATAGAACTCACCGATTTCTGGGCAAGATAGTGTTTCAAGGTTACTTCAAACAGGTCTGCAGAATTCAGGTCACTGTAGAGGTCGGGTTCGATGTTGATGTTGATATCGAGTGAACGGTGAGCAACTTGCAGTGCTCACTAGTGTTGCCCACAGCTGGCTTGGCTTGACTTCGGCTTGGCTGAATGCGGCTCGGCTTCTTAACGGCTTACAAGCCACATGACAGCAAGCAGCTTGGCTCAAAAGCTGCTTCAGCCAGCTTAGCCGTGGCTGCAGCCACTAATAATCTCCCTTCATTAATTTTGTTCTAAAAAATACATTCTTGTTGAATCCAGACTCCTGGATGGATACATTGGATCATAGCTATGCACGTACTGTATGCCCATATCTTATCAATGGTTTCAGATCTACATCTATGATATCTACGTACTCCTTTTATAGTAGTTACAGCCACGTCTGTACAGTATATAAGTCCTACTGTTTCTCTGCAATCTCTAGTACTTTTATCCCTCTCGTTGTGCCTCTATAAGCTTTACTCCAGGTGAGCCAGTCTGCCTTATGGCTGCCACTGCATAGGCAGGACCTCTGCCTCGACAGGTTATGGGCCCCAGTGCCCTATTGATGTGCCCTGCAATGGCTGCTCTCTAGGATGTGCACCTTTACTGAGTGCTGCCTATGACGATGTGCTATTGTGGATGTTGCACTCAATAACCATCATGACTCCTTGATCGCTGTCGTGGTGGGCAGACTGCTTACACTAGTTCTGGACCTGTGTAGTCAACATCTTGATTGATGCTTGACACAGATGGACTATGTCCTCAACAACAATTGATGGCTGTTGCCTCTGATTGTGCAGTGATCTTTATTATCATTGCCTATGACTATAAACCTATGCTGATTGTTGTTTCATTACTCCAGATCACAATGTCTCCTGTTATGTCTACTCTCATTCCCACTGTCAAGGTCTTTGATGGTGTCCGCCCTCCTTACCACAAATGGTCCAAGGGGCTTAGTACCTTTGCCATGATCAACGAGTTCTATGATCACTATGTTGGTGGTGCTCCTGAGCCTGATAAGCCAGAGAAGCCGGTGAAGCCAGAACAACCTCAACTGACTACCAGGTTGGAAGGTGAATCTCCAATCACTGTTCCTGTCCCTGCTACTACTATGCGAGCCTGGGAGAAGGCTGTGGAACAATGGGAAAAAGATGTTGAGAAGTGGGAGAAGGAAATGGTTAGGTACAATAAGGAATGGCAACGTTGGAACAAGCTTGAGAACAAAGCTTTGGGTTCATTGTATGCTACCACCACTACTGCTGTTCAGGCTGTCTTGGAAGATGGTATGACTGCAAGGGGTGCTTGGGACGCTATTCAACAGCATTTTGAGCAACACAATGCAGTCTCCATCTGGTCAGACTTCAAAAATATTATGGACATTCATTTGTCCGGTGTTAACCCTGTACCTGAAATCGCCAAACTCGAGCTCCTCTTCGATCAACTCTGGGAATCCAATGTTGAGTTACCCAATCTTATCAAAGCCATGCTCCTACTCTCCATTATTCCTAACTCATAGGCTAGTGCTCGTGAATATGCTATTCAAGAATGTGCTTTACCCAAGCTCACATTCACTGTTGCTCATGAAATCGTTATTAATCACTACAAAGCATGGAAGCCAGCTCCTCTTGCCACTTGCATCTCTTCTGTCAAGAAGGACAAGGACCCTAAATTCCAACAACAGGCCTCTTCATCTTCATCATCATCATCCAACAACAATTCCAACAATTCATCTAACAATGACAAGAAAAAGAAGAACCAGCATTGTGGTAGGAAAAACAAGGGTAACAACCAAGACAACAAGGGTGGCTCTAACCAGGGTCATTCTCACATCACCTCCTTTGCCCATCTGGGTATATCCTCTCCTCCCACCATTCCTGAGTCCTCATCCATCTCATCCTGTGGATCGCAACTGTGGTCCTCTCCACATGCAGCATTTCTCCGGTGCTACCACTTGTGGTACTGTTTACGAGAATGCTCAGTCTGCTCAGTCTCTTGCTGATTGACTAGGTCTTCTGAAGTACGCACACATCCTTGAACCTATGGAACAGGGATATGCAGCTGCTTCTTCATCTAAGCGTGGTCTCGGTGGTCCCTCCTCCTCTGCTCCACCTAACAAGTGTTCTAAGAGCATTGAAGTTGAAGAGGTTCATGACCTTCATGATCCATTCTATGATGACTCCGACTCTGAATACCAAGAGTGCATTGCTTTGAATGCAATCAATGCCTCTTTGCGTACTGAGATCGTGAGTGAAGTTGACATCAACATGGACATTGCTGACTCTGCTGGGTTTGATGACAATGTTGAGTATGTGTTGATCTCCATTGGCCCTAATGAATCTGACAATGACAGGCAAGTGCCTTACCTCAGTCTTTCTTCCCACACTGATACAACTCTACAGTGTGCCGCTGTTCTAGCCACTTCTAAACGGAGATGTAATGATATCGTGTCCTGTATTACTTTTGCGCAATTTATCAGTGATCATTTTGTTACTTGTGCAAACTGTAAAGAAAAGAAGTCTGTTGGAAACTCACAAGAGTGGATTGTCGATTCAGGTGCTTCATCGCACTTTACTCACAATCTTGATGATTTTGCTGAGTATGAACCGATAAATGATGGACCACGGATTAACACCGCGTCCAAGGATAACCCTGTTCAAATCAAGGGTAAAGGAACTGTGTTCATTAGTCATTCTGTTGAAGGAACAAACAGTTCCAAATCTGTCCATTTGACTACTCTCTCTTGGGGAATTTTTGCAAGGTGGTCTGCAACTTCGCAGATTGTCAAGTAAGTTAGCTTTTTACAATAAGGGTTGATGTCAGTCTCTAGTGTCTTACCTGCTCACACTTGGCCAAACCATCCTTTGGGTTAGCTCGCAGAAAGCCTTTGTTGGAAGCTTACTGGCCAAGTCAACTGTAGATAAGGTTGACTACGATATTCAACACAAACACTTTGGAGATCCTTCAGACAAAGCCTTGAACAAAGCTCGGAAACACACCCAGAACTTCCCTATCCTCGATCACCGTCCTAAATGGAAATGTATCTGTTGTGGATGTGCAGAAGGTAAAATGCACTCCAGGTCATTTCCTGCCTTGAAACCCTTCAAAAAAATTCATTCTGATCTCAAACATTTCCCAACTGAGCCATATCACAAATACAAGTACTACATGTTGTTTGTTGATGACTGTACTTCCCATGGCTGAACTATGCTCATGCATTGCAAGGATGACTCTGTCAAATTGCTCTGTGAGTTTATCGCCATGGCAAAAACTCAGTTCAGAGTTGACATTAAAGAATGGATGTCAGATGGAGGGGGAGAGTACAAGTCTGACAAATTTGACAATGTACTGAAGGAGCACAGTACTAAGGTTCTGCAAAGTGTACCCTACACACCTGAGCAGAATGGTCAGGCAGAACAGTTCAATCGGACCATTGTTGAAAAAGCTCAAGCTCTTTGCTTTGATGCTTATCTACTGCCATCTTGGTGGGAATTCTGTGTGCTGCACACTGCTGTACTTCACAATCAGACACCGTCCCAGCGTTTATGTTGGTTGATCCTGTATGAGAAGTTACATGGCAGTGCACCAGATGTTTCTGACCTCCAGGTTCTCGGTTGTGCTGCTTATGCGTTTATTCCTGAGAAGCGTCAAGTCAACAAACTGTCTCCATATGCGGAACTGATGACCTTTATCAGTTTCCAGGAAGGAGTGAAGGGCTACCTCTTCATGAAAATGTCCAATGATTCCATCTACAAAAGCGCCACAGCTGTTTTCGATGAGAAGTTATTCCTGAAGTGTTCTGATAAGAAACCTCGTGGCTTTACCCCAGTTGGTGAAATCCCAGATTCCTACCCAGCTGTCTTGACGCCTTGCAAAATAATTTGCAAGACGTGGTAGGAGTACGACGTTGCGAAGATGTGGCATATGTTTGTGCTTGTTTATACTTAAACTCTAATTATTTTGCTAAGGCGTAAAGATGACTGGGGAAAAACTCGATCTTTGTTTGTTTGTTCACCACACCGCAGTCGCGTTGGCTTCTGAGCCCAGCCAATTTTGCCAAACAGGACCACACAGCTGAGCAAGTTTTTCGCCAGTCGTCTTTACGCCTTAGAAAATAGGATAAGGTTTGAAAATTTGATGTCTTATATAATCACACATGGCACTCAACTTCACATCAAGAATCCCTCGAAAGTAGCACAACGTCCTATTTTTTGGGTGTAAAGAGGGCTGGGTAGGAATCTGGTGAAATCCCAGAGATCCCTCCAGTATTGAGTGAGAATCCCAACATTCTTTCGGATAGCAATGATGATTTGTCTGATGGCGATCTCATTCCTCCCACAAACCTTCGAAAGCGATTGGAATCTCCTCGTGGCAATGATGGAGATGGTCTTGTACCTCAGGAGCATCAGCATCCTCATCCTGATCCTCTGTTTGAGCCTCCCAGGCCACCCACACCTTCAGCTGCAGGTGGTGAGCATGCTCCACCACCAAGGTGTTCAGGCAGAAAGTGGATAGGAACTAAGCAACCTGATAACATGTTCAGTGAACAACGAGACCCAGACAATCCCTTGTGTATTATATGTGATATGGAGAGACAATCAACATGGAGAGATGCCACAGGTGATACTGAACCTATGGCTCCGCCTGCTAGACGCAGGAAAGGCAAGAAAAGAAACGTTCCTGGGATGAATATTGCCAACTTGTCTACCATGTTAGCCACCTCCAGGGGGAGTCAGCCCGATAGCTTAGTGCAACAATTATCCCAAGAAGGGGGAGTAGGTTTTGTGATTTATCTGCTGAATCAGGCAGTGCCTATTCACAATGACCTTACCGATATGTCAAACGTACGAGAATGGACTCTCTGTGACATACTCAGGTTGTCAGACAAGCAGCAGGGAGAATGGAAGGCCGCTTGACGCAAAGAACTAGAGGCCCTTCGCAAGCACAAGGTCTTCAAATTGGTTGACCTACCTAAAGGTCACAAGGCCATCAAAAACAGATGGGTGTTTGACGTTGAGACGAACGGTCAAAAGAAAGCTCAACTTGTTGCCAAGGGTTTCTCTCAGGTCGAAGGTGTCGACTTTAATGAGATCTTCTCACCAGTTGTACGGTTTGAGACTGTACGCATGATGCTTGCGCTAGCAGCTCTCAAAGACTGGCACATTTAAGCATTGGATGTGAAGAATGCCTTCTTGTATGGTGAACTTAAAGAAGAGATATACATGCATCAACCCAAAGGTTTCAAAGTCAAGGGCCAGGAAGGGAAGGTGTTCTGCCTCTGCCATGCATTATATGGACTCAAGCAAGCTGCCTTAGTCTGGTGGCAAGCTTTAACCAAGTCCATGTTCATCTACTGAAGCTGAATACATGGCGATCTCTGACTGTAGTCATCAAGCTGTGTAGATTCAACAGTTACTCTCTGAACTTGGGATTGATATGACTCCTGTACCCATATGTGGAGATAATCAAGGCTCAATTTTTATCACCTCTAACCCAGTTCAAGAGTGTCACACCAAACACATCAACATCCGGTAGGGAATGTGTTGAAGACAACAAAGTCAATCTGTTCTTTATTGATGGTGCCTACAACCGGGCGGATATGTTTACCAAAAACCTTGGACATGTCAAGTTCTCCGCTGTAGCACCTGCTACTAGCACTCACTATCTTAGCTTAATTTAAATGATTTATGGAACTTCAGAAGATATAATATTGGAAGTATATTAAGTATTAGTGTGAGCCCGAACGGCTAATAAAGGGTTCAGAACAAGCGTGGAAGGATAAGACGAGATTAAGTCGTCTCACCGCACCCGAAACCTGTAGGGGTCACTCTGTTCTACAAACTTCAGAACATCGACCAGTCTCTGTAACCAGACCAAGGGAAGGATTAGACAATAACAATGAGCGACCAACGAATGGAATGGAAGAACGCTGTGTGATGTGAATCAAGCAAAGAACCTCATCTGAAGAACAAACAGAACTGTTTTGAACTTGCAAACTTCTGACGAGGCATGAACCAAGCAAGGCAAGGACTAGAGAACTTCAGACTCAATACTAAGAAACTGAGGTACGAGCAGGGATAAATCTATTTCGTCTAAGTCAAAGTGTATGATCAACTTCGGAACTTAAAGATAAAGACAAATAGTCTATCTACAAACGCAATAATGGAACGAGAGATGGATGTATGTGTCTAGAAGGACCATGATAGAAAGAGAATCCTACTCCCACATGTTGTGGATCGCAACTTTGTCCCATCCGAAGTATTCGTCTAACTCGGAATCATCACGTTGGTAGTCCCAAACGGATGGAGAGTCGGGTCAGTTTAACTCGTCGAGATAGAACTCTTCATGGAGGACGGGATTGTGGTGGCAGGAAGGACGAGTAACCCAGTGAGCCATGAGAGGGTTGTACTGGAAGAAGGTTAACTGTTTGGGCTCCAACTTCGAGGGAGGAGGATCGACCATGCAGTGGACAACGGAGTCAATCCAAGCATGGGTGGCACCAGGGATAAAGGCCATATGGGAACCTAAGAACCCTATGCGAGCGATTGCCTCTGCTACCATGTCAATAACGTTCTGAGATTTGAGAGGGATGTACTCGGACAGATTGTCTTAAGTAGATAGGGGCCTGTCTGAAGTTGAAACAGGCGACGAAACCCCAATAGATGGAGATGTGTTGGCTTAGGAAGAAGTGCTGAAGGAGCAAGCCTAACAAGGCCTCCCTTTCACGGTTGAGAGGAATGCGAGAGATGAGGCTGCAATCTGTCAACTTCTCAGAGTAGTCTGATTGGTATGGCCAGTGCTTGTACAACCCTGACACCAACTAGGTTAACTTCGGAAGAAAGGGATATGGATAGAATGTACTGTACAGGAGATTGCAGAAGTGATCTTCTATGGTGCGAACATTGGGCATGGGAATTGATCAACAAAGGCGAGTAAGAAAGACTTGCACTGATCGGCAAACCCAGTATCCTACCTATTTAAGAAGGATTTGAACGGGAAAAGACGAAGTTCCAAAGAATGGAACTAAGTAGTACCTGCTAAAACACAAACCAGAATGGCTCCATGGGAGCAGATAAACTAAGGATTTAGCCTTGAGATTCGATGGCTGAACTTTGGAAGAAAAGGCACGGTCACGTTATGTAGAGGCAAAGAAGTACTACGTGTCTAGGTGGAATAAACTAGGCAGTACAGAGTTGTCTAGGTGATCGTACCAAAGAATAACGGACGGAACATCTACTTCTGAATCAGTATATTGCCATGCTTCGTTCTGCTGAAAGCGGTCTAAATAATATAGGTCACAGACTAGAGGACAGTAGGCCAGATGAGTACGAGACAACCAGCGACCCATCTGAGGGGTAAATGCAAAGAACTGAAGTTCCTCATAACCCAATGTTGGAGGGGCAGGAGCTTCGGCGGCAAAGACGACGGCATCAATCCATGCTTGGACAGCTCCAGGAATGAGGGCCATCTTCATAGAAAGGAACCCAATGCGGGCAATACCTTCGGCGACGGTATTAACGAACTTCTGAGCCGCGAGAGGAAGGCTGGTATGTGTTGAATCCGCGGCCTAGATTATAATCAGTCCCGGTTTCACTTCTCCCGCAGTATGATTATGCGGGACAGTACTTCATGACTGTTCCATTGTTCTATATGCTCCATATGTACAATTTCTATTAGATATCTCTTTATGGTAGTTATATTCATTCTACATGTATATAAGCTGGTAGTTCTCTACGTGAATCTATAGTGTGCTTGAGCTTCTACGTCTCGCCTCTACAACTCTCTCAACTCTCCTGGTAAGTAGTAGTTGTAGTAATGTAGTAGTCCACTGCGCTAGGCGTCATGCCGGCTCTACAGGTTATGGGCCCCGGTTAGCCCTACTACATTGACGAGCGCTGTTATGGCTGCTGTCAACAACGAGCGCCCTTGCGGCTGCTGTTGCTAGTCGATGACGAGCGCCCTCACAGGCTGCTGTCAATGGCTAACTAGGTTATGCCTGTACATGCCATCGACCTCTTCATTGAGTGTTCGATTTATGGCAATGATGTATCGTCCTTCGACAACATCGGATCTAAAGGATCCAGTGCTCATCATTGAGCATAGCGCCCATCATGGCTGCTTACCCTATGTTTTGATTAGACGCATGCTAATGCTGTCTTTTCACAGATCCAAACCCAAATCTTTCAATCCAACAATATGTTCGATCTCAAGAAAGTCTTCGAGAAGAAATTCAATGGTACCTTTTTCCTCCAATGGTATAAACCGACCTTTGAAGGTGTCACCATGGCTGAAAAGCTATATGACAACCTTACCGGTGTCGAAGCCGAGCCAGAGATGCCTTGTGGTCCTGCCGCCACTACTGGCGAAAGTGATGACCGAGTCACGGTCTATGGTGACCCCGATGATGCTCAGCTCGCAGTTTACAACCTGCAGCATAACCAATGGAGACAGAACAACCAACATTTGATGGGGTTCTTCAGTCTCACGATGGTCAAGGAGCAGTTCGATGTCATCAAAGGCATGAAGGCTTGCAATGCCTGGAAGAAGTTGGACAACATCCATGGTTCCCCGACCCTTTCTGTCATCTATGGAGACTTCCTAAAGACCGTCACCTTCACGCTTAACCAGCAGAATCCCCTTGGCAGTATTGCCAAGTTGAAGTCCTACTTCGAGCGTCTTGACACAGTTGGTGTCAACATCCCTGAGCTTATTAAAGCTCTCATCCCCGTCCAAGCCATCCCGGAAGTCTGGGAAGCGGCTGCCTCCAAGTGTCTGCATGACTATTCGCACCTTGGAGAAATCGAGGTTGATGATAAAGCTAGCAAGAAATCGGGAAGTAGTAGCTCCAGCTCCTCTAGTAGCTCGACAGGATATGAGAAACCAGTCCTTACCCTCGACCGCGTTCAGGACGCCATCATGGTCGAATATGAGCATCTCAACCCTCAGTCCGCTGGTCGACTCACTGCAGTCAAACGCGGTGGCACCAACGCTCCCTTGTTCCAGCAGCAGCAGCGCCCTCGCCCTCCACAGCGTCAACAACAGCGTGGGCAGCAGCAGCAGCAGCAGAACAATCAGCAGCAGTGTGCTCCTCCTTCGAACCAAGACAAGGGTAAGAAGAAGAAGCAGCAGCAGCAAGGCACGCATGGTGGCATTGATTGGGATGCTGGCAACTCTGGTGGCAATCGCGGCGGCAACCGCCCTCATGATCATTCTCACTTTGCCTCTGTGGCAAGTACCATCACCCCTCCCTTTTCCTCTGTTACAAAGCGTAAGGATCGAGTCACATTGAATGCGATCGAGCAGTCTCTCCGTGCTGAGATTGCATCGGAGAACACCTACCCTCTCCCAACTAGTCGCAATCCATGGGCAGGTTACGTTCCTCCGAGCACTTGGGATGAAACTTATCCCGATCTCAACTTCAAGGCTGCTACACGCCTCCCTTCTAGCCGTGTTAGGGGATCTCCACCTCCTGCGACCTTCAAAGGTTTCTGGGACGAATCTTGCGACAGCACTCTTGCCCCTCCACCTCCACAGAAGAAGAAGAACCCTGTTGTTATGCAGAAGTTCACAGGTTTCAAACCTTCGGAGTCAGTATTTCAAGATGTTCATGAATCCCGCTCACTTGCTGACAGAATCGGTGTACCCAAGACGGCGCGGTACCTCAAACCGCTCGAAGATGTCGTGGCGTCCGAGGTCCGCCGCTCAGACCAACTGGCGAGCAAGGCCCGCTCCTCCCTCCAGGAACGCATTGGCGTTGTCGGGTCCTCGTCCAAGCGTACTCTGGAGGATAATGATGGACCCGGATACAGCTCTTCTTCTTCTTCTAAACGTTCTCGTAGCGTTGGTCCTGATGAAGCTGATGAGGATGTAGACATGGGAGATGGTAATGACCTAATTTCTCTATTTGGTAATGATGTTGACGACGACATTGCCGAAGCTGCAGGGGTAGAAGAGGACGTTCCGGACAACGTCTCTCTTGGATCTTTCTACAATGACCCGTTAGTCCCTTATCTTGATCTGTTACCCAACACTGATACCACTCAACAGCGATGCTCTCGATTAGTTTCTATCAGTAGCCGCTTTTGTAGTCGTGGTAGTGATCTGGCATCACTTGTACATTATACTTATGTATTGAACAATCATTTCATTGGCTGTACTCAGTGTAAGGGAAAGAAGTCCAGTAACGCACAGGGCTGGCTATTAGATTCCGGTGCTTCATCGCACTTTACTCATGATATGAATGACTTTGCTGATTATCAGCCCCTCGATAATGGTTCAATGGTGAATACTGCCGATAAGAACAACCCTATACAAATAAAGGGTAAAGGAACTGTCTTCATTAAACATAGTGTTGAAGGACAAGATGGGAAAATGTCAGAGTGTATTTCGCGTCTCTATCCTGTCTATTACATACCTCAATTGGATATACGACTACTATCTTTGGGTGAGTTCCTTCAAGATGAACTTTCTATTCGCGGAAATGCGAAGAAGTTAGCCTTCTACTCATCACAGCGAAATCAATCGCTTGTTTGCTATCCTCATATGCCTGGTCAAACCATTTATTGGGTCTACTCGCGGAAAGCTTCTGCTGAGATTTTATTGGCCAAGTCTATCGTTTATAACATTGACTATGATATTGAGCACAGGCATTTCAGACATCCTTCGGACAAAGCCCTGAATAAAGCTCGGAAACATACACAGAATTTCCCACTTGACCTGAAAATGCGCACCAGTAAGACTCCTCTATGTCGTGGTTGTGCTGAAGGCAAGATGCATGAAAAATCGTTCCCCAACTCTAAGTCTCGAGCTGCTAAACCGTTTGACCTCATTCATTCGGATGTGAAGCAGTTTCCGGTTGAATCTTATCACTGGTACAAGTACTACATCTCTTTCGTTGATGACTGCACTTCACATGCGTGGTCTACTCTCCTATGTCGAAAATCCGATTCTCTTGTAGCACTTAGGCACTTCATTGCTATGGTGAAAACACAATTCGACGCTAACATCAAGCAATGGATGTCGGATGAAGGAGGAGAGTACAAAGGCGATGAATTTGATGCTTTACTCAAAGAGCATGGGATTGCAGTTGCACAAAGCGTACCATACACTCCTCAACAGAATGGTCGTGCTGAACGATTCAACAGGACAATCACTGAGAAGGCTCAGGCTCTTCGCTTTGAAGCTTGTATGCCTCAGTCCTGGTGGGAATTTTGTCACCAACACGCCGTCCACCTCTACAATCGCACTCCTGTGCAACATTTAGGTTGGAAAACTCCATTTGAGATGCTGTACGAAAAGGCGCCGGATGTTTCACACTTCCGAGTTATGGGTTGTGCAGCCTATGTCTTCATACCTGACGACAAACATACCAATAAGCTCGCTCCTCGCTCTGAGTTGATGACCTTCATCGGTTATCAAGAAGGGATGAAAGGATTTCTCTTCATGCGAAGCAATAACTCTATTTTCAAGGGTACTACTGCAATATTCGATGAGACTCTGTATCCCAGATGTCCTGATGCGAAAACTCGTGGCGTAACACCAGTGGATGGTAAACGTTTTACTTTGGGTGAAAATCCCAACTTTCCTTCGGAAGATAATGACTCTGATGATAGTATGGACAATACTCCGTCACGAAATCTCAGAAGTCACTCCCAATTCCTTCCAAAGAGACCAGAACCTCCGATTGACGAACCGGCGGGTAGCCCTATACAGGCTGAGGAACAACCATTACCTCCATCTGGTTCTCCGTCGCCTACAGGCGAAGCCGACGTTCCCGTACCTCCACCCCAACCAGCAGCAGAAGGTCCACGTTGATCTTCGAGGCTTCGGAGGGGTACTACGCAACCTGGTAACATATTCGGTGAAAAGTGGAACCCAAATAAACCCTCACAAATTGTTTGTGACTTAGAGAACAAGAAATCTTGGAGAAAGATCACTGGCGACATCGCACCATCACATAAAGTTGATCATCCTGGCTCATCAAAGGCCAGGAAAGGCAAGGGTGGTACGAAAGGTGTGATCCCTGGTCCACTTCCGCCTCTGCCTGCTCCAGAACCCAGTGGAAGCACTGAGTCGCAAGGGGGTGAAAGCGTAGTCGAAAGACTTACCCATGAAGGGGGAGTAGGATTCGTAATTTACTTGTTGAACAATGCCGTTCCAGTACACGGTTCGCTTCCAGCGTCCAATATCCCTGAGTTAGCTAACATCAGAGAATGGACACTCCGTGATATTATTAAGTTGCCTGAAGCACAATGGAAGGAATGGAAGGCTGCTTGCCGCAAAGAACTTGAGGCACTTCACAAGCGCAAAGTCTTTGAACTCTGCGACCTTCCAAAGGGACGCAAAGCCATCAGAAATAGATGGGTCTTCGACGTTAAAACTAATGGTCGTAAGAAAGCAAGGCTTGTTGCCAAAGGTTTCTCTCAAGTCGAAGGTATTGACTTTGACAAAATCTTCTCACCAGTCGTTCGTTTTGAGACTGTTCGAATGATGCTTGCTCTTGCAGCGCTCAAAGACTGGTACATCACTTCAGTTGATGTTAAGAACACCTTCCTTTATGGCGATCTTGCTGAGGAGATATACATGGAGCAACCTGAAGGCTTCAAAGTCAAGGGCTCAGAACGTAAGGTATTACGCCTGCGTCGTGCATTATATGGACTAAAGCAAGCTGCCCTTAAATGGTGGCGAACCCTTAGCTCGTCCATGGAAGTATTGGGTTTCAAACACCTAACTTCTGATGCTGGACTCTTCGTCTGTAAAGACAAAAAGAGTGGTGAAGTTGTGTATGCGATCATATACGTTGACGATGCACTCTTCATGGGTCCTAACAAAGCCTTTGTTGACAAGGAGAAAGCCGAGTTCATGGCTCGATGGGAATGCCGAGATCTGGGTGATGCTAAAGAATTCCTTCGAATGCGCATTTGCCATGAAGGCAAGAAGATCTTGATTGACCAACAGGACTACTTAGACAAAGTCCTTGAACATTTAGGCATGCAGAATGCGAAGTTTGCTACCACACCACTTCCTGCAGGCTATGTGCCAATGCCTAACGATGGTCCAGTCAATCCGGTGTAGCGCCTGCTACTAGCGCTCATTATTTTAGCTTAATTTTAAGTGATTTATGGAACTTCAGAAGGTATAATTACTGAAGTATATTTAGTATTAGCATGAGCCCAAACGGCTAGTAAAAGGTTCAGGACTAGCGCAGAAGGATAAGACAATACTAAGTCATCTTACTGCACCCGAAACCTGTAGGGGTCGCTCTGTTCTAGAAACTTCAGGACATTGACTAGTCTCTGTGACCAGACCAAGGGAAGGATTGGACAATAACAATGAACGACCAATGAATAAAAGGAAGGAACGCCGGACGATGTGAATCGGGCAAGAGCCTCATCTGAAGAGCAGATGGACTGTATGAACTTATGAACTTCCGACGAGGCATGACTAGAAGAAGGCAAAGACTAGAGAGCTTCAGATTCGATAATAAGGGACTGAAGTACGAGCAGAGTTGAATCTATCTCGTCTAAGTTGAAGAGTATGATCAACTTCGGAACTTGAAGATGAAGACAAATAGAATAGCTACGAAAGTAGTAAAGAAACGAGAGATAGATGTACGAGTCTAGAATGACTTCCAAAGGAAAGATGGTCCTACTCCCACATGTTGTGGACCGCAACTTCGTCCCATCCGAAGTACTCGTCCAGCTCGGAATCATCGCGTTGGTAGTCCCAAACGGATGGAGGATCGGGTCGGTTTAACTCGTCGAGATAGAACTCTTCGTGGAGGACGGGATTGTGGTGGCAGGAAGGACGAGTATCCCAGTGGGCCATGAGAGGGTCGTACTGGAAGAAGGTCAACTGTTTGGGTTCCAACTTCGAGGAGGATCGACCATGCAGTGGACAACAGAATCGATCCAGGCGTGGGTGGCTCCAGGGATAAAGGCCGTACGGGAACCTAGGAACCCTACGTGAGCGATTGCCTCTGCAACCATGTCGATAACGTCCTGAGATTCGAGAGGGATGTACTCGGACAGGTTGTCTTCATAGAAGTAGATGGGGGCCTGTCTGAAGTCGAAACAGGCAACGAAACCCCAATAGATGGAGATGTGTCGGCTTAAGAAGAAGTGCTGAAGGAGCAAGCCTAACAAGGCCTCCCTTTCACGGTCGAGAGGAATGCGAGGAATGAGGCTGCGATCGGTCGACTTGGCGGAATAGTCCTCGTAGTATGGCCAGTGCTTGTACAGCTCTGAAACAGATTAGAGTAACTTCAGAAGAAAAGGATGATTAGGACGTACTGTACAGGAGATTGCAGCAGTGATCTTCTATGGTGCGAACATTGGGCATGGGAAATGATCGATAGAGGAGAGCAAGGAAGACTTGTACTGATCGGTAAACCCAGCATCCTACCTATTTAAGAAGGATTTGAACGGGGAAAGATGAAGTTCCGAAGGATGGACCTAAGTAGTACCTGCTGAAACCCGAACCAGAACGGCTCCACGGGAGCAGATAAACTAAAAATTCAGCCTTGAGATTCGATGGCTGAACTTCGGAAGAAAAGGCACGGTCATGTTATGAAGACTTAAAGAAGTACTACGCGTCTAAGTGGAATAAACTAGGCAGTACAGAGTTGTCTAGGTGATCGTACCAAAGCATAACGGATGGAACATCGACTTCCGAATTGGTATAATGCCATGCCTCGTTCTGCTGAAGGCGGTCTAAATAATATAGGTCGCAGACTAGAGGACAGTAGGCTAGCGGTGTACGAGACAACCAGCGACCCATCTGAGGGGTAAATACAAAGAACTGAAGTTCCTCATAACCCAATGTTGGAGGAGCAGGAGCTTTGGCGGCAAAGACGACGGCATCGATCCACGCCTGGACGGCTCCAGGAATGAGAGCGGTCTTCATAGAAAGAAACCCAATGCGGGCAATACCTTCGGCGACGGTATTAACGAACTTCTGAGCCGCGAGAGGAAGGTTGATATGGAAGTGGGCCTCGCAGAAGTACACCTCGTCTTGGTGGTGATCATATCAGACGAGATAGCCCCAGTACAGGGAACGATGTCGACTGAGGAAGAAGTGTTGGAACAGGAGGCCGAACAAAGTTTTGTTCCACTGATCGAACGGAAGGGAAAGGATGAGACGGCGATTGCCTACTTTGAAAGTGGAGTCGTCCGGATAAGGATTAATGTCGTAGAATTCTGGAGACGATGTTCAGAAATACCGGAGGCACAGAATATGGGATCACTCACGGAATACCGCGTTTCTGAAGTGCTCAAATATGTTGTGCAAACTCATACTGAGTTTGGGGCGAAAGTAAGCAAGGTTGGAGGGATATGCTTCTAGCCTCCACTTAGTTCTGAACCGGAAGAACGGAAGATAAAATTTACTTCGGAAGTTAGAAGTGGTGCCACAGTATAAGCTGTTCAAGGCCCGGTATCCAAGTGATCGAGATATGATCGACGGTCTTTGGAGCTACTACTTCACCTCTGAGGGCAGACCACATATATTAGAAGGAGAACAGGACATAGAACAACACTTCAGAAGTTGCCGCAGCTAGTTCAGAAGGCTAAAACTGAGGGGACTTTTGAGGTAAGTGGAAGGGACTTGCGACCCAAGCATCGGAACTACAACGCCGGTACCTGGATCCACAAGGACCGCCAGGAATTTGACTAGATAAGTCGGAGCAGATATTATCCTGCCATCGCGCCGAGAAAGAGATAACTTTTGAGCAAGCCATGGGGCTACGAAGAAGGACTATTCCAGGGGTTCTGAGAAGGACTACTTAGGGCCTCAACAAGAAAAGGGAATGTAGTATGAACTTCAGTCGACGGAGGGACCGTATTTCTGAAGGTACAAGGACATGACTCCTAGACGGAACCAGATAGGAAAATATATCCACCAGCTGCGGATGGGCCGATAGGAACGAATCCCATCGAATAGCGCGTCTACAAGGATCTTCCAAAGCAAATAGTAAAGGTTGACTTTGGGTCCAAAACATGTAGAATAATACAAACTCTCCGAAAGAAATACCAAAGAAGGTAGTTTTAGATAGAAATCAGAGGTATATTTACAATCGGTACAATTAGGTAGAATTAGTAACTGCTAGGGTATATAAGGACTGGGGTTTTCATCAAGGATCCCCAGGCAATCCATACTATTTCATCAGGAAAGCAACCAACGCCACTAACTAGGCTGAGGAGGCAATCCGTACGAAAGTATCTACAAGGCTCCGAAAGCAGAAACCTGATTGGTGTCACGCTCTAGGGTCTTTGAGTTAGCTTCAGGAGAGACATTAGAACAGAATAGAACGATTTGTTGAACTTCAGAACTTGACTGTTTGACTTAAGAAACTTATTGAACTTATTTGGTATCCAACTACGCCAATTGGCAAGGCTAGTTGAACCTCCGAGGCATTTGAGCTAAGGAGTTTGTTCCATTGACTGATTGGCAAGGTCTTTGGTTTGGGTAGACCACTTGGGGTCATTATTGTTACTTGGGTATTTGAACTTTGGGTATTCTGAACGCTTAGGGGTTCTTCTGCAGTTGCTTTGAGGCTCAGAACAAACTTCCACAGCACACACACACACATTGCTCTTCACATTTCCAAACTATATTCCCTCCTACCAACCTATACACACACACATACACACTCCCTCCAAGCTTTAGACAAGCGCAGAGCTTTGTTTAGTTCGTAGAAGAACTTCTTGTATCGATTTCATCAGCTTTGGTGCAGTCTGACTAAGAGCGGAACCTTTGATCAACGCCGATCCACGTTTCCCGTGCCTTTCAGCTACATCCAGTGTTGGGGAGATTTGGCTATATTAGTTAGGTTTTATTTACACTGGCATGTGGCGCATCTATACCACCTTCAGAGAACATCTTGGACTTGAATTCTATCCATCTGTATAGACACTTCGTACTTCATGATGCTGTACTGAGCGAAGGGGAGTGTTGAATCCAGACTCCTGGATACATTGGACCATAGCTATGCAAGTACTGTATGCCCATATCTTATCAGTGGTTTCAGATCTACATCTATGATATCTATGTACTCCTTTTATAGTAGTTACAGCCACGTCTGTACAGTATATAAGTCCTACTGTTTCTCTGCAATCTCTAGTACTTTTATCCCTCTCATTGTGCCTCTATAAGCTTTACTCCAGGTGAGCCAGTCTGCCTTATGGCTGCCACTGCATAGGCAGGATGTCACGAGTTGTATACAATTCAGGGGGATACAAAGGGAATTATTGATGGAGTTGTTGGCTGGCTGAAATGATAGAAAGGGTGTTGTGCGAAGAGAAAAGATGGAGGTTGAAGGTCAAAAAAAAATATTATGTCAGCGAATCAAAGTGCTTGGAAGTTGGACTGTCATAAAACTCTCAGAACCAAAAAAGGATATATTAGCACCCTATTCAAATATAGGCGCCAAGCTCAGCAAACCCCAGAATTTTGATTTTAGACCTATCCCCTTGTATTCCACATACATTCTAGTACTCCCACAATCACCCATTGTCACCTACAACATTCTCTCACACCTCTGGGTACTTTCCCACAGCCTCAGGAAGTTCCCACAACTCCACAAAGCCACATAATTCATCCTGTATGGCTATTCATAGCCATCCACAGCCCTGTACAGCCTTGTACAACTTCCCATAAAATCCATAAAACCTTCCCACAACCTTAGGATGTTCTCACAGTCCTACACAGCCTCTACAATACTTAGGACTACTCATTCATATCTGTTCACAGCTTTGTACAGCCTCGTTGGACTTCCCATAAATTAGTAAAGCCTTCTCACAGCCATTGGACACCTTTCTATATACACAGCTACATACCTATCTGACTCATTATGACTCATTTCTCCTTTAGAATACCTATATAAACCCTACGATCACCCTTTTTGTTCTCCTTAGTCTTGGTATTATCTTGTATAGCTACATAGTAGTTTCTCCAAGGCAATTCTATACAGCTTTACTAGCTCTCAGCTCTATCAGTTATCTCAGCTATCTCTCAGCTTAACCAGCTATCTTCCAGCTTTCCAGCTATCTCCCAGCAATCTTGCTATCTTTCAGCTATCTAGCTATCACAGCTGTCCAGTTAACTCTCAGGTTATTAGCTATCATTGCATAACCTTTGACATTGCCATTTTGCTCAGCAGTCTTATCCATTTGAGCCAGCATTCACTTTTATCATTCCTTGAGTCAAGTTAGTAGCTAAGCAGGTTGCATGACTCCTTACACAGGACCTCTGCCTCAACAGTTCATTCAACCAGCTCAGCCTGCAGTATAGAGTAGTGGGTTAATCAATCAAAGGAATGAGCATAACACAAGAATAATCAACTCAACCAGAGTCCCAACATGAGAATTCAAGGAATCACTATTGAACTGAGAACACCAAATCATTGAACCATTGCCACTATCAATACCTCCAACGGGGTCGTGATTGCATAGTGCTGCCAGGCTTCTCCAAAGACCTCTGCACATCCTGTACCTCTAGCCTGTATGAGGAATTCTTTCTGTTTGATGGAGCTAGTGAAAGGGTTGGGTGTCTTTCAGAGTATTAATGATCTGTTCCATTTATAACAATAGGTGAAACACTCACATTTGAACATCATTCTTGTGGGGATCATTTAATTTTTTTCTGGCATCTGGATTAACAATTGCAGACTACAGGAAGAAGATACCAATTACCTCTTCTGTGGACAACTGCTGGTACTAGTTGACACCTTGGCATGTTCAGTATTATCTGTCATGTGCTTCTGCCTTCCCATCATGTACAGATAAGCATTCTTCTAATCCAATGACAAAGGACACTTACTTGTTTGACTTTTTGCCTTCAGTGTGCCCTACCGCCTTCTGCCCCTTTGCAAAATACTTGCCTGCATTCCCTCCCTTTGCCCCTTGATTCCCAGTAGCCTTTGCATAGGCCTTTGTATCTGGATGAAGTGCAATGGAATTGTTCAGAGGCTTGGACTCATGCTGGGAATCTGAATCTGCCTTGTCAACAGGCTTGATATTATTTGGACCTCCTGAGGCTAGGGTGACAGTAAGAAATTGTATGATATCAGTAGTGAAAAATGGTACATGCCTGTTGCAGACCCATCATCCATTGATCCATTGCTTGAACTCTCTATTTGCATCCCATGGCCAGAGCCTTGCTCATGTACTGGCATCAATTGAACATCATGAGGATCCCCTGGTGGGGACGGATCAATATCCAGATTGAACTAGAAAGAAAAAGAGATTACTTACCATGAATCAGCTCTGGATATCCATGATCTTGTGCATATTGCCTCCCGTCCAAATCACAGTTTTTTAATGTAAGATGCTCTTGGACAAAAGGATAAGCCCAACTATCCCAATAATTCCCAACCATGGCCTTCATTTCCAGCTTGGGAATCCCAAACTCCTCCCATTTCTCCTCAGCAATGACTTGTTCTCCTTGTGGGTCATGGCTCCAGTAGAACAGAGGTCTGGGAAATGGGTATCGTACACATTTCATGTTGTTGATGATTTCAACAGGGAGAGGTGGAACAAAGAGGTAGGCTTGAGTTGGAGATGTTGTGGGGTTATGATGGAAGGTGGCTTTGAGCCTAAATCCAACTTGATCAATGTAAACTGAGTGGATGGAAAGATCAGACAAGGAAGGTGGGAGAGTTCAGGCAGGCACTTACCAACCCTCTCTACATCATTGCAGTTACTGAGTAATGGAAGGGACTGGCAGAGGTATGCATTATGAAGTTGGATGCCATCCTTCCCTGGAACGTGCCAGCTGATATTGAGGGTTACTTGGAAATTACCAGGCTTGCGGAACCAAAAGTCAAGTCGCCAAGGCACTGAAACTAGTCAGCAGATGGAAGATGGAGTTGTTTGGTGTTTATACCTGAGCTGGAAAAGCTGGCTTTGACATCAGGGTGCTCACTCCTGCAAATCCACTCAAGGGGAGGAGTGGAAGGAAGGTGGGCAAGGATTCCAGCTTTGTTGTCATCAACAATGGACCCAAAAGTCAAAAGGCCATGTTTGGCATAGCCTGACAGATTGCCAATCCACCCCCCTCCCGTTGACACAACCAGGCACAAAACATCACTGAGGCTTTTCTCAACACAGGTGACAATTTCATCAGTGTCGAGTTGTTGAACAGTGCCTTGGTGAAGTGGGGGGAAGTTGTTGAGGTATGGTACAAGATCACGTTCACCTGGTGGGTCAATGGCAACAGAAGCTGGATCATAATGCCAACTGAGGGTTTTGAGATCCAATGACCAATTCCTCCAACGATTCACAACCTGTTTGCTGTTACTGATGCATCAACAGAACAAATCACTGAGCCCTTACTGGAAACACCACTGCCTCATCTTCACGCAAAGAGTTTGTTGCCATCAACTGAAGATGCTCACTATTAGCTGTGACATAAAGCTCAAAGGCTAGACATACACATGTATGTGAGAGGTAGTAATATACAATCCATTTCTTCTGTCTCCGAAATTGCAAACCATAATCATTTCCATTTATGAGTTCTATAATCTATCAGCATCTATAAATTGACATTCTGAACCAAAAAACCTACCATTGTGTGCAATCATTGTTGATAGGTTGGGTCCACTGAATGCAAAGAGCTGATGGAGGAATGGTGACCTGGATGCCATACATATCATTATGATGACCCCGACAGGTCACTGGTCAACCTACCGCAGTGATGTTGCGGCCTTCTGGACACAGTCCAACACCTGCTTCAAGTCAGGCCGATGCCTCAACGTAGACAAAAAGTCAGTGCTCACCGACGTGAAACTTTCTACATCATTCTTGTCCACCAGCTCAAATGTTGTCGCAGTAAATGTTCCCTCAATCCCGGCCACCTTTGTCGTATGTACTGTTTTCTTGACTCTCGTAATCCTGCATCCAATCGACTGCGGTGTCCTGGAGGTAGATACCTCTCCTCCAGGTGTGATGCTGACAGGTATGACTTCTGATGACATATGGCGTTGAAGGTTCAGGTCGCTGTCGAGAATTCGTCGAAAGGATCTTCCGTTCTAGACAGGGAGGATTAGTAATCATGCATTCGCATACGAGGCATACTACACACCAACTCAATGACCTGGCCCTGCCCATGCGTGCACTGAGGGTAGTTGTTTGTGATTGCATTTCCATACACTGTTCGGAAATCGGCATGGGATCCTATTATTGTGCCTTGGGCATTGGCAAAATAGGTCGCGGCGCTCATTGAACAGAATGTGGAAGAGGGATAGGTATGGGGATGGGGGTAGGGGGACAGAATGAGATGGGTAGATGCGCCTGAGGGTGCGAAAGTTTCAGAATTATAAGTGAAAGGCAAGGTAGACGCAACACTTCTTCACAGCCTGCCTCATGTTCCCCACGCACAGTATCTCCACCGAATCTCCGAACACAGTCCTAACATCCCGAGAACTGCTCCGTTGGTCGGTTTCGTTCCAATGGATTCCTGGTCTTCAGGTCCCAGAAAGATCTCGCCTCCGGTGGGCTCCTAACAAATCTTTGTCGAAAGACTCGACCGTCGACGCTCTTCCCAAGCAACAAGATCCCGATCTTGGTCATGAGAAGGAGGCCTATCAATACGTTGTAGTCACTGGACGTCCTAAATGGGGTAGGAAAACTCACGCACTATTCCAGCGCCAAAAGACATGAAGAAGCCTCACCTCGATTGTAGGCTTCCTACACAGTTCATTGGACAGAGTTTCCGTAGATGAAAGAACGATACACGCCTCGGTGTCGAAAACCGCACCACAACGCTCTGACCATGTTAATTTCCGCCCACTCGTTGTCTACTGCGGTCGTTATTGATCAATGAAGGCTCGAGGCTTGAACGTTCTACGTTCGTTTGAACATTTCTCACCCTAAAAGCTCCAGGAACTTTGTGAAACCGAGTACATCGGTATTCGGGAGCGCAAGTAAAGGGTGTACTGGGATCGGACGGCGAAGCTACCGAGCCAATGCTCAAATTTTCCGGATCCCGGTCGAAGAGGACAGCGCAAGCTGATTATCTTCACAGTTCCTGTAATATTGATCGGGGTACATGCGCGTCGGAGGTACAAACGTTCAGACAGGATACATGTAAAATGCGAGTTCGTCGTTGTAGTAAAACATCAGGTGTTTGAGTCTTGTGAACGAGAACTCGGGGATCCAAATCGAAAAGAACGCCGTCTGAGAAAGGAAGGATGCATCAGTATCGGAAATGTCCCAGCGTTATGGCAAAAGATGGACGCACCTCTCGGAGAATAGGAGCTCAGTGCCTCCACAATCGCTGTATCGCATTCCAGAGCCCACCATCCCACACCACATCCGCCCCTCTTCACCGTCACCGCTCATTGCGGCTATCTGAGAGAAACTTCCCC
>JANHQD010002727.1:0-18499 GCA_024721195.1 Marasmius sp. AFHP31
TCCCACATATCTCCTTCTCACACTATTGTCTTTTACACCTTCTTCACGACCCATTCATTCTATTTGTTCTTATTGTCTTCTCTCATCTCCTAGTTACTCATTCCAGACTCACTATTGTCTTATACTTGACTACTATTGTTTCCTTATTGTTTTCTTATTGTCTTTCCTATTCGTTCACGACTCATATCTCAGACCTCTGACTGGGTATATAAGCTAGGTAGTTTACACCTGGTCCCTCATCTTGACCTCTTGTCGTTGGGACCAGGTGAGTAGTTATTTCTGTCTTTCTCTATCTGCAATGTATCTGACTTGTCGTTGGGACCAGTTATCTACCTGCTCTTGCCCTCTGCTTGCTACCTCTGTCGTCTCTGTCGTCGTCTCTGCTAGTCGACTTCCGCCGCCGCTGTTTCTGTAGTTCTAGCGTCTAGCGCTTTAGGACAGTAGCGAGCAGAGGGCAAGAGCAGGTGGATAACTGGTCCCAACGACAAGTCAGATACATTGCAGATAGAGAAAGACAGAAATAACTACTCACCTGGTCCCAACGACAAGAGGTCAAGATGGGGGACCAGGTGTAAACTACCTAGCTTATATACCCAGTCAGAGGTCTGAGATATGAGTCGTGAACGAATAGGAAAGACAATAAGAAAACAATAAGGAAACAATAGTAGTCAAGTATAAGACAATAGTGAGTCCGGAATGAGTAACTAGGAGATGAGAGAAGACAATAAGAACAATAGAATGAATGGGTCGTGAAGAAGGTGTAAGAGACAATAGTGTGAGAAGGAAATATGTGGGAAGGGGAAACGGGCGTCTGGTAGGCGTCAAAGAAACAAGTAAGCGCTGAAAGGGGAATAGGCGCTGAGAAAGGAAAAGATAGGGGGAAAAGCGGCACTTCATGACAAATATCCAATCGTGTGTGGAAGATGGCAAAGTCGAGTTGTACTTCATCGAAGGTGTATACAATTCCGCAGATATGTTTACGAAGAATCTCGGTCATGAGAAGTTCTTACAGTTCAGAGATCACCTTGGACTTGATTTCCACTCGTTGACTTGATTCGCTCAGATGCGCTTTTCAGCTGCACTTAGCAAGGGGGTGTGTTGAATCCGCGGCCTAGATGTTAATCAGTCCCGGTTCACTTCTCCCACAGTATGATTATGCGGGACAGTACTCCGATACTGTTCCATTGTTCTATATGCTCCATATGTACTATTCCTATTAGATATCTCTTTATGGTAGTTATATTCATTCCACATGTATATAAGCTGGTAGTTCTCTATGTGAATCTACAGTGTGCTTGAGCTTCTACGTCTCGCCTCTATAACTCTCTCAACTCTCCTGGTAAGTAATAGTTGTAGTAATGTAGTAGTCCACTGCGCTAGGCGTCATGCCGGCTCTACAGAATTTGTAAGACCAAAGAACAAAGAACAAAGAACAAAACCTTGGGTTCGAACAACCCCTGATTTGTCGCAAAAGCAGCCTTTCATTCATCCCCTTCCTTAATCCTAATGTTGTTGTAGCCCCAACAAACATTGAACTTGGTGAAGTACTTGGCTCCTTGTAGACGGTTGACTATGTTGGTGACAAGAGGTAGAGGGTAGCAGTTCTTGATCGTGTATTCATTGAGTTTTTGGTAGTCCTGGACGAAGTGGAGCTTGCCATCTTTCTTCTTGACAAAGAAGACTGGAGAGGCTAGGGGGGATTTGGAGGGACAGATGTAACCCTTACACTGATTTTCTTCCAGGAACTTGTCAAGCTCCTCCTGTTTGTTGACCGAGAGTGGGTACACCTTGGTTTTCATTGTCTGTGGGGCTTCTGGTGTAGCACCTGCTACTAGTGCTCACTATTTTAGCTTAATTTTAAGCAATTTAGGGAACTTTAGAAGATACAATTTTTGAAGTATACTGAGTATTAGCATGAGCCCAGACAGCTAGTAAAAGGTTCAGAACTAGAGCGGAAGGATAAAACAAGATTAAGTCCCTTTTTCTGCACCTGAAACCTGTAGGGGTTGCACTGTTCTACAAACCTCAGAACATCAACTAGTCTCTGTGACCAGACCAAGGGAAGGATTGGACAATAACAATGAGCGACCAACGAAGGAAATGGAAAATGCCACGCAATGTGAATCGAGCAAGAACCTCATCTGAAGAACGGACAAAACTGTTACAAAACTTACGAACTTCCGATAGGGCATGACAGAAGTAAAGCAAAGACTAGAGCACCTTAGATTCGATACCAAAGGACAGAGGAACTAGCAGGGATGGATCTATTTCATATGAGTCGAAGTATATGAACAACTTCAGAACTTAGGGATAAAGACGTAGAGTCTATCAACGAGAGTAGTGAAAGAGATATGTACGAGTCCAGAAGGATTTCAAAGGAAAGAAGATCCTACTCCCACATGTTGTGAACAGCAACTTTGTCCCATCCAAAGTATTTGTCTAACTCGGAATCTTCACGTTGGTAGTGTTGGGGTTAGGGTGATTCTCAGACTTCTCCAGCTAGATTACATTACTGTACATTCTGTTTTTTCTCCCTCAGCCTTTCACCATCATTACAGTCTGCTGAGGAGGTACGGATTTCCTTCCATTTTATTGTCTACTCATACTTATGATTCAATGTAGTTACACACACACACGTCATATCACTAGGTACTCTACATTAGCCTTTCACCATCATTACGGTCTGCTGAGGAGTTACACGCACACACGCTGTATCACTAGGGCATCCATCTTATCAGGTTATGGGCATTTTTTTCTTGATAGGTACTCTGTATATGTTGCTGGACTGTTCACTTGATGCCAGGCTCACGTCCCCATTCTTTTCAAATCTCTTTCCCCACATGCAATTGCTTTTTTTAATGCCGTCCCATGGGACCAATTTCCCCAATCCATCTGATCTCAACAACATACCGCCAGGTTCAACCACTATGCCACATTATCCATCTTGGATGCGTCCAGATGTCAAAAAAATCAGTCAAATCAGCGCCAACCTCCACCACATGGGGGTCACCAACCTCAACTGTTGCCGCGAAGTACTGGCTTTGTAATTCCTACCTACCCATCAGTTCCACAACTTTTCATCCCCCAATTCATGCTCCTCTCCCTACGGTACCATACCCAGTTTCTTCCAATATTCCAAGTTTTGTTCCACATTTGCCAGTGTCACCTACTCATGGTGGTCCACAATGGCAATCTGTCCCTTCTTATGTGCATACACCCATTGCTTCTCATTCTAATCCTGCTTATAATTCTTTTACCACACCAGCTAATGGCCAGATCAGGGCACCTAGTGACTTCTCCAACTTAGGTGCGGCTTTCCGAGCAAACAGAAATAGGGTGGCAACAGCCCTTGTACGTCTGTTCCACACACTTCTTCTGCTCCAATGATTTCTCTGTTTCCTTCCTTGCTCACGCATTCTATCTTGAACCCACATGCCGCTGTATTACCAACAACTCAAAATCCTTTTAATGTCTTGCCTCTTTCTTCTCATATCAATACTCCTCATCAGCTGCTGGGTGCAAAGTGGATGAGAGTGGAAGAGATATTCTTGGAAATCTATCTGGGAGGGCACTTGTGGGTATAGGACTTGCAGTAGAGAAGAAAGTCAGAAATCAAGCAATAGAATTACAGCAGTGAAATATATAAATAAATAACTATTGACAAAACCATACAGTTTGGATTTGGTAGCTAAGCATCAAGGTGAAACACAGAGACATTGAAGAAGCAAGCACAAAGGCAGAGAGAATGTCAAAAGAAAAAAGGAATATACAAAATGGAACAGAAGAACAGATCTTCACAACTCATCCAAGAAGCTCTATGGTATAGACTGTTAACTGGAACAAATTAGACTACTTAGTCTGATTCTTGTTCCATCTACCCCTCAGGTCTTGGCTCCTCCATACAATCCTCAGGGTTGCTGGTCTGTGGATTAGACTGAATATCCACAGCAGCTTGTGGTGCATTTGTGTCCAGTTCTGTTCTTTGCTGGGATGCACCCTCAGACAAGTGGATTGACATCATTTGCTGTTGAACACTATCCACAGACTTGCCATATGCAACACGCACAAAAATTAAGGTAGGTGCTAGACCCTGTGGAATAACAGAGACAAGATGATTTGCAAGATGAGACACAATATACAAAGGCACGTACCGCCATGAGGATTGTGGCACTGCTGAGATCAATTGGGATTATACCTATGGCCCCCGGATCCACAACGCGATTCACCACCACAGTGGCAATTCCAGTAGTTGGGTACAACAACCCTGACTCAAGGCTGCAAAGGACAATGAACACATAAAATCTACAACAAAAACTAGAGTGTGAGGACCCACTTACATGGCAGCAACAATTCCCTTGTGTCTTGGCCGTAACCGTAGCACTCCTGAGTGCTGTCCCACCTCTCGACCGATCCACCAGATTCTACCTGCTGAGGACCATAGATTATGCAATCAGAAGGACAGGTTAAATCTGTAGCTCACCTGTCAGCAATGACAAAAAGCCGTTAAATACTGAGAGTGCTATTGAGTTTCCATCATCAATCTGTGTCCCTTGAAGATAGACATGTTGCATGGTGGACAGTCTATTCCAACTGATCATCATCATCATTGCAGTTGCAAGATATATCCCTGATTGAACAAACTTTTCATCAACCCAGGGATGCAGGGTCAGGTGGCAAGTGAGATTGGAAGTGAATATATACCATTGAGCAGAAGGGCTGCCCCCCCAAGGGCATACAATATAAACCTTCTTGATCCCCAAAGGAGGTAGCACCGGTGAACCTGGATTGAAAATGGATGAGAACCTTTTATGCAGCACGAGATATCAAACTCACAAGCATGATATCAGCAAGAATACTTTTGGGATCTATCAGTAACAAAACAATGCAATGTGGGGTGAGCACACTTCATAAGGGGGTATAGAAGGTCTCCAGTCCTGGTTCAAAGGATAGGGTCATGAGAGTGCTTAGACTGAAGGATACAATCAATACTTACATGACCCAAAAAGCTTTTCCCGAGTCCTGCACTGCATACCTCGCCAAAGGTTCAAGGTCTCCTGTTTTGGCAGCATCAAACTCAAGAATGGCTTGTCGTGCCATACCATATGCATTTGATGCCACAAATAGACTTGCAATGGCAAACAAGAGCATTGTGCACACTGGGTATAGCCCTGAACAAGACCTTTGCTGATGGAGGACACACATACAGAGCCCAAAAACAATTGTGTACATCCCTGTTTGGCAGAGACTTTAACAGCAATTAAGATAAGTTTGCCAACACTCACCATAGATCAGGAACATGAGCTAGTGAGCTGGACATGGAGGGAAGCTCGTAGATGACAACAGACACAGGGTGACTCACTGAGAGGGAGGCAATTGGCAACACAATGACTGACTGGACTGTGAGGTAGGGTCCCAGAGCCTCTTCCAGCTCGTCTTGTTGGGAGGCCATCTTGTTTTCTTAGGGAAGAGGGCACAGAGAAGAATACTTGCCTCCCTATGAGCCTTGGGTGAATTCTTATATTTTCTCTCTTGGTGCATGATCATCCCTGTATTGCATATGATGAGGCAACTTGATGTCAATACGGGGATTCCAACTGGAGCTTGAGCGAGGTGAGCCCGCAGCACAATTACAATCTTTTAATGAAACAATTGAGATACTCGCTGTTCTCGATTATAGAACAGTTGCCATCAAAATAACCTGGTACTCACAGTGTATGTTGTAATACTATCAAATCTGGACCCACAGGAAGAGTTTTGAACCGTGTCGGTGAAGCGATGGCCGGTACAGTAGTGACAAATGATGGGGCCGATGGACGTCGGACGATTGATCTCCAAAGTGCTTGATCTGGTAAATCCTGATCCCGTGTATTCTAGACGCTGTCGAGATAATGAGGAACATTATTAACCACGCACAGTTTTGTGTAGAGTACTTATCTAGGCTACTATAAGCAGATACCCTCTGAACGGCAACAATAACAGCGGGGTCGTGCGATCTCGTCGGGCTGAATACGTGTATGAAGGTTCTTGACGTTGAAGAACTGATAGATTCACAGCACAGCACATTTTGAGTGGTACAAAGCGTCGTTCTTGGGTTGAAGTCGAAATCAAGATTTCGCCCCCACCACCGCTGGAGGGTAGTATAATTCGAGCGCGTCGGGCTGAGTACTGAGTACTTTTTACTTGAGCTTGAGCTCTCCAGAGGTTTCTGATCCTTTGAATTCAGATTCTGATTGCAAGGCGAGGCGACACGGATCGAAAGAAGAAACAGAACGCAAAGAGATATCGCCACGACACTATAAATGTCTCTTTCTTTTGGCCTCGCAGAGAGCGTGATGTGGTTCAGATGAAAAGGAAAGCTCACCTCTCGAAGTAGTAAATCGAAGATGCGACTCGTGGTCGGTTGACATCCGAGCCGCGGCGATGAGGTAAGGCGCAGTGAACGGCGGGACGTTTTTTTTTCCAAGAGAAAATGGCCAAAGTTGGTAGAAATCCCAATCCCATTCTAGTCTTCGTATCTACGACGCTGCCAAGTATTTGGGGTGGGCATCGGCCCGGGAAATGAAAGAGATCGAGAGCGAAGTAGATGGGGTTGTTGAAGGAAAGTGGCAGCAGTTCAAGTCGTCTTGCTTGGGGCGACACCGGGAAGGTTCGATACGCGTACGAAGGGTTCTTTCTTGACGTGGAAAACCGATAGATCCACATTTAGCAGTGTCGACTGGTGTGTATCTCCGACTGCCAGATTTCACGGGCCCACTGTTCTCATGTGTCGAAGATTCACCCCGCTGGACGGCAGGACAATTCGAGCGCGGGTAACGTTGCGTTAGTTTCAACTTGACCTCGAGTTCGAGCAACTCTGAGTACTGCGGGGAAAGGAGATTGAGCGGAAGTGCAAAAGGTTTCAAAGGTGAGAACGTCTCGCTGATCGGCTATAAGCGTGTCCGCCGAATGTCCGAAAACGCGTGCATCCTTCTTTGGGGAACCAACATGATCATCGGATTGAAAAAAATAAAAATCTTGGGACAATGCCTTGGTCTCTACTCTCTTCCTTATCCTTCTGCCGCCCGCTCTTCGCTCTTTCTGATTCGGTTTCTTACTCTCTGCGACACAGACACACACATCCAACGAGGACGGAGGATAGAAGGATTCGATAATCTGATTGCAGGTGACACGGATCGATAGAAGAACAGAGAAGGACAGACGCGAACAGAGCAAGAATCGAGAAGAGAAAACCTACCTACCTCGAGCTTAGCTTGGTACATCGCGATCGCAAACCCTCCAAACACTAAACAGTCACGACGCGAAAAAAACAACAAACGATGCCTTCTTCTTCCTCTTCCCCCCGCTAACCCTCGCCCTCCAACAAGCCCTCGACTCTCGCGCCCATCGTAAAATCCTCCGTTCCTTATCATTCCCCACCCCCAGCACTCCAACCCCAACCCCAACAGACTTCCCATCCAATGACTATCTCTCCCTAATCACCTCCTCCCTCCTGCACACCCACGTCCTCCGAACTCTCCGAATATCCCCCCACATCCTCGGTTCAGGCGGGTCGAGGTTACTCGTCAACCCGGAGGTGCATGATAAATTCGAGAGTCGTGTCGAAAGGTTTTTCAATCCCCCTACCCCCGGAGAAGGCCTAGGGAGGAGTGTTTTATTGTTTAACTCTGGCTACGACGCCAACGTCTCCTTCTTCTCTACGGTCCTACAACCGGAAGACACGGTCGTGTACGACGAGCTTGTGCATGCGAGTGTATACGACAGAATCCGTGGGGGGTGTCGGGCGCAGACGAGGGTTTCGTTTCGGCATAACGACGTGGGGGATTTGAGACGTGCCTTACGTTCGCTATCTCTCCAACAACAACAGGGGAGAACGGTGTTTGTGGCAATCGAGTCGTTGTATAGTATGGATGGGACGTTTGCGCCTTTGAGAGCGTTTGTGGATGTGTTGGATGAGGAAGATGCGGAGGCGTACTTGGTTGTGGACGAGGCGCACACGACGGGTGTGTATGGCCCCAAGGGACGTGGGAGGGTCGCGTTGGAAGGATTGGAGGGACATCCGAGGGTGTTGGCTAGGCTTTGTACGTTTGGGAAGGCGTTGAGTGGGTCTGGAGGTTAGTTTCCAGTTTCTTCTTGGTTTTCCGTGTGTTTTTTTTTGTGGGTTGGAGCTGACGAGTGTTTGTTTGTTTCTTGTAGCGCTCCTGATATCAACCCCGCTGATCACGAAATACTTGCTCAACTATGCATGTCCGTTGGTGTACACGACAGCGTTGAGCAACATGGCTGTCATCGCTGCTGGATGCTCCTTTGATCTCTTGGAAGACATCACGATGGAAATGTTGGCGAAGAAGGTGTTGAGTACCAGTAAAGCGTTCACTCATACCTTGAGGAGGAGGTTACGAGAAGAAGGTGCTGGGAGGGATATCATACGCGTCGGCGTCGGCGTGGAAGAGGAAGAAGACAAAGAGAAGAAACTAGACGATTACGCTCCGATTATACCCATCTTGACACCCCCACCGACCGGAGGGGGAGGAAGAACGTACTCACCCGCACACGACTTGTCGTCTCATCTCCTCAACAAGTACAGCATTCTTGCTCGTTCGATAACGTGGCCGACGGTGCCCAAGGGAGACGACAGAGTCAGAGTGTGTTCGCACGCCGCTCACACGAGGGAACAAGTACAGAGGTTAATTGACGGCATTGTCGAGTGGGCTCGGTGCAGGGTGGAGGAAGAAACGCCCAAGACGACAAGGGCAAGGGCAGTAGAGCTTTCAATGATGAACATGGGCATGGGCATCTTACTCAAAAGTATTGTAGAAAAAGTAATATTATCAAATCGTAAAAAGTGTATCTGTATCTATATTAGGGGTATCCATCTAATCCCAATCATCATCATCTTCATCCTCCTCATCACCGTCATCTCCCATGTTCTTATGCCTAGCCAACAATGCTCGTGGGTCCACATCGGGGTCCTCGTTGCTCCATCCTCCTCCTCCACCTCCCCATCAAACAGTCCTTGAAAACGTCGCACTCAACAAGTACACCAGCAAGAACGGGGTTCCGTATACTGAAGCCGTAGCAGGTCCAGGTAAGTACGAAGTCAACGTCAAACCCACACCATGCCAGATGAGCACAAATATTGGGAGTGGAAGTGGTCAAGATTCGGTATGTCCCAAAGAAAACTGCTACCAGTGAGTCATTACTTCGCGCTTGCTGTCATGACCTCAAAACACTCACCAAAGACTCAGAGTATGGGTGTCCATCTATGTGGACTAATTCATCAGTTAGATGGTACCATCCATAGGGAATTAGACGCAACGAGCAACGAGCAAAAGGGAGCTCTTGATTTTCGACACAGTTAACCGTCGAAGTTTGTGGATCGAGAACCTTCAATAAGGGCCGGGTGGCGTTCAACAAGTGCCCTCCCAGATGCTTCCCCAGCTAGATTTCCAAAGACACCCTCCTTCAGAATCACTCTCATCCATTTTGCACCCGTAGTCTCCTCAATTCTGGATCATCTTGGAGCTGGAACATGCGTATGTCAGAAGGTCACTTTGAACTTTCCCATCAAGGAGAATGAGTTTATTACCGCGCCCGCATCCTCGCTACAGGAGTCGCACGTTACTGTTCAAGCAAGGCCCCCGAGGTTGGATCCAAGGTGTTCCTGTTGGGAAGGTGTGCACACCGGCCGCATCATGACTTATTCTCGTCGCTATTCGAGGGTCTCTTGTGGTGGCAGGTCGACTACCCTTGCCAAGTGAGTGTATGTGTTCTCATATCTCGTCTCTGTCCTGACCCGGTTTTTGTTAGGACTCCTCGCTCAATCGTCGACTTTACTATCCTCCTAACATGTTTTTAGTACCGTAAGGGTGGCGAGGCATGCATTCCCTTCATAACTTCTTCGTTATCAAGCGTTGAAGGCGCTCTTGGTCAAGCTCGGTGTGCACTTCCCTTCTCATTCGTATCTGTTGGTTGCTGACTTCCGGTTCTTCAGGACACAACGTCGTCGACAGTCTCAACGAATGGCTCGATCCAGTTGATTGTCCTTGGATGTCCGGTTTGATCGCGAGGTGTAACAGAAACTCGTTGCTTGGTGGTAGAGTTTGACGAAGAGCCTCTGGGGCCTTGGCGGAGAATGTGTACAACCATTCCGCTGCCCTTCATGCACCTAGCTCAAAGCCTCATTGTCAATACATGCTTTTCGACCATACATGGGGTACTATGTACTCGGTAGGATTTGAAGAACATCCACTACATTGTTAGTTGTGCTTAGTGTGAGAGTCGAGGTATTCTCCCCGTTTCAACGTCGGTTGAACGCTGAAGGGCCGCAGCTCAAACTATCGTTCGGCGAGTATACAGACAGGGGCTGATGTTACCAGTCACTGCGATGACTTCTATTGAATACTCTGAGGTTTTCCTGCACGACGGTGCTTCCGGACACTGCTGAAATCATCACTCGCCTGGATTACCTCCGCCCAGATAGATAACAACTTGAATTGCGTAGGAACACGGTCGTGATTACCCAAGATCGGATTAACAAGCAACTATGGAATGATCCAAGGCATCAGCTTCCGCCAGTCGTCAAATTCGTGAGCTCGAGGAATTATGGACCTTCTGCAGTGCAATATCAGCCAAGTTGAACCACGACACGGGGTGGCGGAGAGAATACCCACCTTCGATCGTTCAAACGATTCCACTAACCACTCTCAGGCTCGATATTTTACTCTTCCACCAGCCGAAATATGGCACTCCGAGTTGCAGTCTCTACCGCGAGTGAAAACAGCGATTTTCCAGGTCGATGGGCCAGATCGGGTTCGTTTCGGGGGTCGGAAATGGGTTTACGGGCACGTACCGATGGCGGCGCGAACGATGGGGTGAGTCAATTGGGAGGAGAGGCGGCGATTGGAGTGATGGCAGCGCAACGAATGCAAGAGAACCCCAGCCCCAGAAGCGGGTGGGCAGACGAATCCGGCCCGCATTGCTGGAGGTGCAGTGCAAGTTGAAGGACGAGCGATCTCTGAATGAATCGTGGGATGCCGTTGGTGGTGTGTGCCGTCGATTTCATTCAAGTGATTCAAAAATTACTGGATAATAGGATAGACGTCAGTCTCGGGTGCCAGCAACAATAGAAGCGGGAGTTGAGCAAAGGGTGAATCCAAAAAGAGCACATCGCCAAAAAAAGAGAGAGAAACGAAACATACCCCCGGATTTGCCAGCGGCGATTCGAAACATCTCTTCTGTTCTTTGTCGTTCGGCCCAATACTGTCTCTACCTGGCGACATATCGGAGATGCTGTTCCTTCGGGTCTTCCAGGTTCTTCCTCTGTTTACGCGTCGAGAGCTAACATGCAAATAGTTATATCTGTCGTGATACAGAGGTTCAACTTTCAAGTTGGGTATTAGAGGGACAAGATCAAGAGAAAAAATGTCAGCCCGAGCCCCAAACACATAGTGAGGCAATACACGCACCTGAAGATCAAAATTCTTTCAATATAGCAGCTGTTACCGGGTTCGAGACCTTCAGGGAGTGATTTCCGTCCCTAGGCCTGCTAAACGGAAGTTTCACGAGTACCCTTCGTGCACCCCCCGGATCCCAAGTCACGACATCCCAGAGCAGTATTCGCGTGTTCATGTGTGATACAGGAGGGAACGCGTCGTTGGTCGTGGTCGTTTTTATTGAAGCCGAATATGGGCGCTAAAGCGGCAGATCGCACCGTCTCCTGTTTGAACCGCAAACCGCAATCACACCCACCAACATGAAGCTCTGCGTTCGATCTCGAAGACAACAACCTCGATCTTAGAATCTAGCTTAGGAAGCTGAATTATGTTTACAGAGGACCTAGTCACTATATCCCGGGCCTTTGGCGAAGTAGCAAACTCATAAGGTACGTTTTCTTATTGCTTTCTGTCGCGACGTGCTTCTCACAACTCCTCAAAATAGCGGATGCCTACGTGCAGAAAGAGGATTTCTCTTCACCCAACGCTCTGCTCGGAACTCTCACGAGAATTCGCTAGTTGGCCTCACTACAACTTCTCACTATGATATCCAAGCTTATCACAACTTCTCACCAAACGTATCCACACAAACCTTCCTCTCCCCCTCCGATTCTCACACAAGCCTCTCATACTCCCTCACAATCTCCCCATCCAACACCTCCCACTTCCTCAACCTCGTCATACTCCTCAGATCCAATAATTGTCACATCCCTTGGGTCTACCTCCACCTCCCCATCTAACCGGAGCCTCCCCTTCCTAACCATAACTGAACCGTCCTAAAACGTCGCACTCGACAGGGACGCCAACAAGAAACCCCTTAGCTGTTGTTGCGTATACTCCTGCCTCCCGCTTGAAGAAGGCAGCGCGGCGGGTAAAACACACCCCCCTGTTCCTGCTGCTCAAGATACCCATAAAAAATCCCATCCACTCGTCAATCGTCGGTACTTCCATCCTTTCTCCGAGTTCCGGCACCCCTTGCTGCGCTTGACGGTGTTGACAGTGAAACGCCTCCCAAACCTTACCCAACCCTTCGACATCAAGCGTATCCAACGTCCTCTGTAGCCAATTCAACACTTGTAACGCCGGTATGCGGGCCAAGAGGGGTATGAGGGATGGTATGAATGTCGTTCGGAGGAGGTCGTCCACGTCTTTTCTTGCGTACTGTGCAAAGCCCAAGTGGTCATTCCTCCCCAACTCAACATACCTCTCCCCCTCCATCCATAACGTCAAAACCAAAACCTGTCGGTTCTGTATGCATCCCTTCGTCCGGAATCATCAACCCTCCGACTCTTCTCACCACCCCACGACGCACGCCCAAGGTCTCGTGGCACACGGATATTGCCCGTTAGATCTATTCTCCGCCGACGAAGGACGCGTACGGGACGCGTTGGGTGCGCTGTACGATGTGTGGGTCAGAGGGCAAGGTGAATAATTTGAAGGTGTTTTTTGGGGGCAAGGTTTTGAAGGTGGATGGGGTGAGGGGTCCTTTCTTCTTCCCTTACCGTTCCTCGTTTCTCGTGTTAAATCGTCGTTCGTTTTTGGTAGAAACATCGACTCTGGGACTAACCTCCCCACCCGCACCCCCCAACCAGATCAGTAGCCAAAACCCCTTTATGCTTATGCACATCCCAGTCTTCCTCCGACATGTTCATGAACCTTGGCCATTGCATGTAATCACCTATTCGAATGGATATGCGGAGGTCCCTGTATCAGTATCGGGAACGCCCTCGGCATCTTTCTCCTCCTCCCCCCCAGATCCCGGTCACCTCATCAACCGAAACACTCCTCACCGGATCCGCTCTCACAATCACACTCTGTAATTTGGGTAAATGTTCCTTGGGGACGAGACAGGACATGCATTGGCGTTGGAAGGAGATGGATGGGTCTTCGTCCTCGCTTTCTTCCCCATCGTCGCTATCAGAAGAGGAAGAGTCGGAATCGCGAACACCGACAGCAACGTTGGGCTATTTTCGTAATCGGAGGACCATACCGTTAAAAGCTAGATTGGAAGGACCGATACAGGAGAAGACCATGGTCGCGCCGCCTTCGGAGACATATTTCCAGTCAGTCATGGGGTTTGTCAGGGTATGTCGGAAGAGGACATAGTCGATAGCGTCGTTATTGACCAGAAAGAAGAGGTGATGGATGTCCGAAATCAACCCTTTTGGGCCTGGTCTCGTATACGTATGATTTACATCGTCAAACCCATGTGTTCAAGTTGAGTCTGGGACACTGCTCAGCACGCACGAGGCTAATTTTAAACAGGTCCTTCAAACCTCAAGTTCAATGTATATATCTCATGGGAATCTCTCAGCGTCACATCTTCACCTCCTACGTTCAATAGGCTACTCCCGTGGACGCACAGCGACGATATGCCTAGTCCAATGACTCTCTCCGAGACATCACCTCATCAATCAGAGAAGCTGGCTCAACTGAGTTGTATGGTGGAGACTTTGCGTCGATGTTAAAGTATCGATACGCTTTCACACGATTTGGAGTGCTATTCATCCAAATTAAGAGGGTTTGAGGAGCCGGGATTTCGTTATGCGGGGGTTGATGCATTGATGCCGTTCACAGGGTGGTGGCATCTGTGGTGGACGCGTTGAAAAAATTTACTTTTCAGGTTGAGGAAGCTGGGCGGGCGGGATGAGAGTACGTTGTCGTTCCCGACCTCTGCTTCCATTAGTTACTATCCTGTGTTGGCCGTGTCTTCATTGAAGACGACATAGCTTTTGACATCACACACAACTCGAATTTGAGAACATGCTTGGTCTCGCCGTACTATCACCTACCGCAGACGTTGAAGTTGTTGACCCGGTGTCGATATTCTCCGGGGGTTGCGTCAATCCCAAGTACTCTACACAAAGTTGTGCGTGGTTTATCTTTCTCAAAATCAGTTGTTCATGTCCCATACTGTTTCAGCGGCGCCTAGAATGGACAAATTCAGGTATCGTGGAGACCAATCATGATTCATTGCCCCCATTGTTCGTAACCACTATACCGACCGTCGCTTCACCGACACAGTTCAAAACTCCGATTCCTGTGGGTTCAGATTTGATATCACAATCGTGTTATATCACAGCATACACCCGGCACCGTGAGCACCAGGTTATCTCGGGGTCAATTGTTCTATATTGAGAGCGGCGGGTATGTCAATTGATTCATCGGAATATGAGTAGTGCTGTGGGCTTACCTTGCTGGTATTGACATAAAGTTACTTCATCATATACAATACAGAGATGATCATGCCCCAAGAGAGAGAATATAAAAGACCTCACCCAAGGCTCATGAAGAGGCAAGTATCCTTCTCTGTCCCCTCTTCCCTAAGAAAACAAGATGGCCTCCCAACAAGATGAGCTGGAAGAGGTTGTGGAACCCTACCTCACAGTCCAGTCAGTTGTTGTGTATCCGATTGCCACACTCTCAGTGAGTCACCCTGTGTCTAGTGTTTATCTACGAGCTTCCCTACATGTCCAGTTCACCAGCCCATGTTCCTGGTCTATGGTGAGTGCTCAGTGTTGGCAAACTTATCCTGATTGCCGTTAAAGTCTCTGCCAAATAGGGATGTACACAATTGTTTTTGGGCTCTGTATGTGTGTCCTCCATCAGCGAAGATCTTGTTCAGGACTATACCCGGTGTGCACAATGCTCTTGTTTGCCATTGCAAGTCTATTTGTGGCATTAGAAGCATATGGTGCAGCACGACAAAGTGTTATCATCTTTGATGCTGCCAAAACGCAAGACCTTGAACCTCTTGTGAGGTATGTAGGTCAGGGTGACTCAATAGGATTCCTTTGGGGGTAAGTTGTTGATTGTATCCTTTGGCTTTGAGCACTCTCATGACCCCATCCTTCTAATCAGAACTGTTGACCTCCTATACCCCCTTATGAAGTGCGCTCAGCCCACATTGCATTGTTTTGTTACTGATACACAGATCCCAAAAGTATTCTTGCCGATATCATGCTTGTGAGTTTGATATCTCATGCTGCATACAAGGTTCTAATTCATTTTCAATCCAGGTTCACCGGTGCTACATTATTTGGGGATCTAGGCGGCTTATATTGTATACCCTTGGCGGGGCTTCCTTGGTACTGAATGGTAACTATCCACTTTCAATCCCATTCACCATCCAAGCCTGTGTTCTAGTGTTTATGAAAAGTTGGTTCAACCAGGGATATATCTTGCAACTGCAATGATTATGGTTATCAGTATGCATAGACTGCCCGCCATGCGACATGCCCACAATCAAGGGAGGCAGATTGACGATGGAAACTCAATAGCACTCTCAGTATTTAATGGCTTTTTGTCATTGCTGACAGGTGAGCTCCAAATTCAACCTGTCCTTTTGACTGCATAATCTATGGACCTCAGCAGGTAGAATCTGGTGGATTAGCCGAGAAGTGGGACAGCACTCGGGAGTGCTAAGGTTACACCCAAGACACAAGGGAGTTGTTGCTGCCATGTAAGTGGGTCCTCACACTCTAGTTTTCTTTGTAGATTTTATGTGGTTCATTGTCCTTTGCAGCCTTGAGTCAGGGTTGTTGTACCCAACTACTGGAATTGCCACTGTGGTGCTACGTCGTGTTCTGGATCTGGGTGATACAAATATAATCCCAATTGATCTTGCTAGCACAACAATCCTCATGTCGGTGTGTGCCTTTGTCACATATCATGTTTTATCTCATGAATTATCTTGTTTCTGTTATTCCACAGGGTCTAGCACCTACCTTGATTTTTGTGCGTGTCGCATACGGCAAGTCTGTGGATAGTGTTCAACAGCAACTGATGTCAATCCACTTGTCTGAGGAAGCATCCCAGCAAAGAACGGGACTGGGCACAATGGCACCACAAGCTGCTATGAAATTCAGTCTAATCCACAGACCAGCAACCTCAAGGCTTGCACAGAGGGAGCAAAATTGGGATGAAAATTGAACAGAGTCATACCAAGGCAGTCTAGTTGGTCTGGGTTGACAGCATATAACATAGAATTGTGAATATTATTCTTCTGTTCTGTTTCCTGAATCTTTTCCTTGTGATTTTCTCCCTGCCTTTGTGATTGCTTCTTTGTCTCAGTGTTTCATATTTATGCCTAGCTACAAAATCTGACTTGTATCACCCTGTTATTTATTCATGAATCTCTCTGTTGTAATCATATCACTTGGTCCCTGGCATTCTTCACTGCAAGGCTTACTCATATACTTCAACTTTATGGCCTACCACCATACAGTTGCCAGTTGAGCTATGTTTCACAGATTGATGTCAGGGTCCTTGTTGCTCCCCCTTCTCAACCTCAACTCCCCCATCCTAATAATAACTGAACAGTACTTGAAATGTTGCACTCAGCAAGAACAACCTCAGTTGGGGGTTCCATGTACTGAAGCTAAAGGTAATGGGTCCAGGTAAGTGTTGAATTTGTGGACTATAGTTAGATCCATTGTCCTGGTTCACTATAACGTGTCTGTTTCTCCGGCTTGGGTTGTTTGTGTTTTTTAGGTTTATCTCATGTTCTTAATCTATGGTGAGCATTGGCAAACTCATGCTAGTTGCTGCTAAAGTCTCTGCCAAACAGGGATGTACACAATTGTTTTTGGGCTCTGTTTGCATGTCCTCCATTGGCAAGGGTCTTGTTCAGGACTATACCCAGTGTGTACAATGCTCTTGTTTGCCATTGCAAGTCTATTTGTAGCATCACAAGAATATAGTATTATGCAACAAAGTGCTATATATTTTGAAGCTGCCAAAACACAAGACCTTGAACCTCTCACAAGGCATGTAGGGCAGGGTGACCCAGCAAAGAAGTTTGCAATGTAAGTGTTAATTGTATCCCTTGACTCCACGGGCTCTCATGACCACATCCACCTACTCAGTATTATGGGAAGCCTCCTATTCCCCCTTATGAAGTGTGCCTGGTCCCCAATACCTTGTTTTTGTCAGGAAGGGGACCGCAGTTGCCCCTCAAGTCACTCAATCAAGTCTGTTCTGCTGTGTTCACTATGGATTGACCAAGTGGTTAAGCTAAGGAATCATACTGTACAAGGTAAGTCTTTTAGACTAGGTTACAGGTTAGAATGAGTCATCAAGTGTCCGTATGAGTCGGTGGAGAGGAGTCAGGGATGGATGGTTCTGGGATTGTGAGTCGGGCCGCTAAGTCACAGATGGTGAGTCGTAGACGGTAACAGGCCCGCTGAGTTGTAATGGATGATTATGAGTTGGCCTGTTTGAGTCATGGAGTTGAGTCAGATATTTGGGGAAATGAGGTGAGTCGAGATGATGGTTTAGCGCTCAATGTGGGTTTGGGCGCTTGTTGGGGAAAATAGGAGGAATCGTGACAGTTTTGTAAATTGTTACTTGTAGAACCCAAAAGTACTATTGCTGATATCATGCTTGTGAGTTTGATATCTCGTGCTGCATAGAAGGTTCTGATTCCCTTTTCAATCCAGGTTCACCAGTACTACATTCTTTGGGGATCTTGTCCTAAAGCGCTAGACGCTAAGACTGCAGAGGCGACGGCGGCAGAAGTCGACTAACAGAGACGACGACAGAGAGGACAGAGACGGCGAGTAAAGAGCAAGAACAGGTAGATGACTGGTCCCAACGACAAGTCAGATACATTGCAGATAGAGGAAGACAGAAATAACTACTCACCTGGTCCCAACGACAAGAGGTCAAGATGAGGGACCAGGTGTAAACTACCTAGCTTATATATCCAGTCAGAGGTCTGAGATATGAGTCGTGAACGAATAGGAAAGACAATAAGAAAACAATAAGGAGACAATAGTAGTCAGGTATAAGACAATAGCGAGTCCGGAATGAGTAACTAGGAGATGAGAGAAGACAAATAAGAACAATAGAATGAATGGGTCGTGAAGAAGGAGTAAAAGACAATAGTGTGAGAAGGAAATATGTGGGAAGGGGAAACGGGCGTCTGGTAGGCGTCAAAGAAACAAGTAAGCGCTGAAAGGGGAATAGGCGCTGAGAAAGGAAAAGATAGGGGGAAAAGCGGCATT
>JANHQD010002728.1:0-13814 GCA_024721195.1 Marasmius sp. AFHP31
AACTTCAGTCGACGGAGGGACCGTCTTTCTGAAGGTACGAGGAGATAACTCCTAGACGGAACCAGATAGGAAAATATATCCACCAGCTGCGGCTGGGCGGATAGGAACGAATACCATCGAATAGCGCGTCTACAAGGATCTTCCGAAGCAAATAGTAATTGTTGACTTTGGGTCCCAAAACGCGTAGAATAATACAAACTCTCCGAAAGAAATACCAAAGAAGGTAGTTTTAGGTAGAAATCAGATGTATATTCACAATCGGTACGATTAGGTAGAATTAGTAACTGCTAGGGTATATAAGGGCTGGGGTTTTCATCAAGGATCCCCAGGCAATCCGTACTATTTCACCAGGAAAGCAACCAACGCCCTTGACTAAGGCTGAGGAGGCAATCCGTGCGAAAGTATCTACAAGGCTCCGAAAGCAGAAACCTGATTGGTGGCACGCTCTAGGGTCTTTGGGTTAGCTTCAGGAGAGACATTAGAACAGAATAGAACGATTTGTTGCACTTCAGAACTTGACTGTTTGACTTGAGAAACTTATTGAACTTATTTGGTATCCAACTACGCCGATTGGCAAGGCTAGTTGAACCTCCGAGGCGTTTGAGCTAAGGAGTTTGTTCCATTGACCGATTGGCAAGGTCTTTGGTTTGGGTAGACCACTTGGGGTCATTATTGTTACTTGGGTATTTGAACTTTGGGTATTCTGAACGCTTAGGGGTTCTTCTGCAGTTGCTTTGAGGCTCAGAACGAACTTACGCAGCACACACACACACATCGCTCTTCACATTTACGAGCTATATTCCCTCCTACCAACCTATACACACACATATACACACTCCCTCCGAGCATTAGACAAGTGCGGAGCTTCGCTTAGTTCGTAGAAGAACTTCTTGTATTGATTTCATCAGCTTTGGTGCAATCTGACTAAGAGCGGAACCTTTGATCAACGCTGATCCACGTTTCCCGCGCCTTTCAGCTACATCCAGTGTTGGGGAGATTTGGCTATATTAGTTAGGTTTTATTTACACCGGCGTGTGGCGCATCTATACCGTTTCCAACTACCTGGAGAATCCAAAATGGGATGCTCTGGCTTGATCCATTCCAATTGTGCAACCCAGTCCTTCTTTGTATCGGTTTTATTGAGAAGCGATGAGCCATAGCCAAAGGCGAATGAGCATGGGGGCAAGCGCTAGTGAGCGTTAATGTCAAGACACTGCCATCGTGCCTGCCATGTGTTGCACCTCGGCTCCCGCCATCATCTTCTTTCGAATACAAAGGTTGCAAGGCAACGATTCGCCCAAAAATCCTTTGTGTGGATGTATTAAAACCAAGCTGGGGTCCTGAAGAAATTGTCAGAGGAGGGTTTGGACCATTGGTTGTGGATAGGGAGGTGTTGAACAGTGAGTGATTCGTGTGTTGTTTGTCGATTTCTTTCAAACTGTTTGCTGACTTTTCGCAGCTTGAATACCCTAGAACCTGGGGGAAATCGATTATGGGAAGCTGGAGATGCGGCGTGACGTGGAGTTTGCTCGACAACGAAATGTTGATTGAACATGGAACGCTAGGGATCTGTACACCAGAGAAAGGTGTGTCGTTTGACCAGAGTGTGATTTTTTAGTTGTTGACTAGCACAAAAATAAACTTATTCAGCAGTATCAACACCTCCACACCATTGACGGGTACTACTGGAATGTATCGCCATGCCCGATGATCGGTGGTATGAGTGTCAACAAAAGATGGTACATTTAAAGCCATTGGTATGCTCCATTGGTTATGCTGACCACCCATGGGTTCTCTATCAGTTTCTTCATCTAACATCTCAACCCACAGAGACACAAGGGCAGTGAGGAACAGGATACGGACGGGGTGAAGGTGAAGGAAGGTAGTAGTAAGAGAGGATGGTGGCGTCAACCGGCCGATTCTCCTCATCTTGGGCAACTGGAGTGACCGTAATGTTTGGGGGAAGTCTTGAGGGGTCAGAGCCAGGTAATTGCTCAGACTCTGATCATCTCCACAGCCGTACTGATCCCAATCTGCAGTGTAGTTCAAACTGTCCCCGTTCCGCTTGTCAGGTTCTCTCTGACTCTTGTTGTCGTAGGGAACTCCTAGGTCATCAGGACATCCCTTAACGCCATTATCAGACTCGTTGTCGTCGCATGACAAGATCTCGTCAGAGCCAGAGTTGCCGAATAAATTGTCCATCGCATCGTGAGTGACCTCGATATCCTCTTCTCGGGATTGTGAGTCTAATTCATCATCCTTGGGCAATAGGAGATGTTCAGGATAGTTAACAACCATGTTGGTTCCTTCCAGGTACGAGATGAAATGTCGGGAGATCTGGAGATTCTGAACGAACATGATGGACAAGGGCAGGATCTTCTTGTTTGTCAACTCCCAGGTGAGTCGAGTCATCCAATGGTATCCGTGACTCGTCCCAATGCTGACTAGTCTCGTCATGGTACCTGTCTTGTGGTTCATTGTGCCTGTATTGATATCGAAAGTTGTAGATCTCCACGTTGTCCAATTGCTGACTGGCCCCATTCAAATTGTAAGACAGATCATACGGATCTCCCAACTGCGGATCATTGACCTCAGGCCGTTCTCTGGTACCATGCTCAGGACAAGGTGTGTCCCCTTGTGGTGTTCCGGATTCGGAATCAGAATACTGACTCGCTTCACCCATATCTTCGTCGTCGCTTGGGAACAACAAATCAGGACTCCAATCACGGTCCCACCAATCAGTAGTTGGCCAATCCACACAAGTTGAAGTTTTGCTGGCAATAGGCGAGATATTATCAGCGTAAGTGGTATCTGTGTATGGACTTCCCATCATATGACTGCTGAAAGACCCTTGTGGATTGGACATTGGCAGGGGTGAGACCAACGTGGAGGACTGATTTGTTCCACCATGCATTGGGACTACAGTGTTGCTATGAGTGATAGCAGAGCGGGTTGAGCTGGCCTTGTTTGGAGATAACACCTTGGAGGATAGTGGAACGTGGGTGATGGGGCATCACAGAATTTGCAAGTTGATTGTAGAGCTGGGATGGATCAAGGTATGATTGACACAAGGCAACATGGACGAGGCTGGGAAGGTATAGAATGGTGATGCAGGGTCCAAGGTATTGCACACAGGGAGAAATGTGGATCCTTCATAAGAACACGGAGACCAGTATGGCATTTGTGGAGCAGGGATCATGAAGTGGTCCAGTATAGATGCGCCACACGCCGGTGTAAATAAAACCTAACTAATATAGCCAAATCTCACCAACACTGGATGTAGCTGAAAGGCGTGGGAAACATGGATCGGCGTTGATCAAAGGTTCTGCTCTTAGTCAGACTGCACCAAAGCTGATGAAATTGATACAAGAAGTTCTTCTACAAACTAAGCGAAGTTCCGCACTTGTGTAAAGCTTGGAAGAAGTGTGTATGTGTGTGTATAAGTTGGTAGGAGGGAATATAGCTCAGAAATGTGAAGAGTGATGTGTGTGTGTATGCCGCGGAAGTCCGTTCTGAGCCTCAAAAAGCAACTGCAGAAGAACCCTTAAGTGTCCAGAATACCCAAAGTTCAGATACCCAAGTAACAATAATGACCCCAAGTGGTCTACCCAAACCAAAGACCTTGCCAATCGGTCAATGGAACAAACTCCTTAGCTCAAACGCCTCGGAGGTTCAACTAGCCTTGCCAATCGGCGTAGTTGGATACCAAATAAGTTCAATAAGTTTCTTAAGTCAAAAAGTCAAGTTCTGAAGTTCAACAAATCGTTCTATTCTGTTCTAATGTCTCTCCTGAAGCTAACCCCAAAGACCCTAGAGCGTGCCACCAATCAGGTTTCTGCTTTCAGAGCCTTGTAGATACTTTCGTACGGATTGCTTGGGGATCCTTGATGAAAACCCCAGTCCTTATATACCCTAGGTTATGTTAATTCTACCAGATCGTACAAATTGCGAATATACCTTTGCTTTATTCCTAAACTACTTGCTTCGGTATTTATCTCGGAGAGTTTGTATTAATCTATGCGTTTTGGACCCAAAGTCAACATTTACTATTTGCTTCGGAAGATCCTTGTAGACGCGCTATTCGATGGGATTCGTTTCTATTGGCCCAGCCGCAGCTGGTGGATATATTTTCCTATCTGGTTCCGTCTATGAGTCATGTCCTGGTACCTTCAGAAGTACGGTCCCTCCGTCGACTGAAGTTCATACTACATTCCTTTCTCGCGTTGAGGCCCTAAGTAGTCCCTCTTAGAGCCCAGGAATGGTCCTTCTTCATATCCCAATGGCTTGCTCAAAAGTTATCCCTTTCTCGGCGCGATGGCAGGATAATATCTGCTCTGACTTATCTAGTCAAATTCCTGGCGGTACTTGTGGATCCAGGTACCGGCGTTGCAGTTCCGATGCTTGGGTCGCAAGTCCTTTCCACTTACCTCAAGAGTCCCCTCAGTTCTAGCCTTCTGAACTAGTTGTGGCAACTTCTGAAGTGTAGTTCTATGTTCTATTTTCCTTCTAGTATATGTGGTCTGCCCTCAGAGACAAAGTAGTATCTCCAGGGACCGTCAATCATATCTCGATCACTTGGATACCGGGCCTTGAACAGCTTATACTGTGGCACCACTTTTAACGTCCGAAGTAAATTCTATCTTCTGTTCTTCCAGTTCAGAAGTAAGTGAAGGCTAGAGGTGTATCCCTCAAGCCTTGCTTACTTTCGCCCCAAACTCAGTATGAGTTTGCACAACATATTTGAGCACTTCAGAAACGCGCTATTCTGTGAGTGATTCCATATTCTGTGTTTTCTGTATTTCTGAACACCATCTATAGAATTCTACAACGTTAATCCTTATCAGGACGACTCTACCTTCAAAGTAGGCAATCGCTGTCTCATCCTCTCCCTTCCGTTCAATCAGTGGAACAAAACTTTGCTCGGCCTCCTGTTCCAACACTTCTTCCTCAGTTGCCATCGTTCCCTGTACTGGGGCTACATTGTCCGATACGATCACCACCGAGATGAGGTGTACTTCTGCAAAGTTCACTTCCATACCAACCTTCCTCTCGCGGCTCGGAAGTTTGTTAATACCATCGCCGAAGGTATTGCCCGTGTTGGTTCCTTTCTATGAAGATGGCCCTCATTCCTGGAGCCGTCCAAGCGTGGATCGATGCCGTTGTCTTCGCCACCAAAGGTCCTGCCCCTCCAACATAGGGTTATGAGGAACTTCAGCTCTTTGCATTTACCCCTCAGATGGGTTGCTGGTTGTCACATACACCGCTAGCCTACTGTCCTCTAGTCTGTGACCTATATTATTTAGACCGCCTTCAGCAGAACGAAGCATGGCATTATACTGATTCGGAAGTAGATGTTCCATCCATTATTCCTTGGTACGATCACCTAGACGACTCTGTACTGCCTAGTTTATTCCACCTAAACGTGTAGTACTTCTTTGCCTCTACATGACGTGACCGTGCCCTTTCTTCCAAAGTTTAGCCATTGAATCTCAAGGCTAAATTCTTAGTTTATCTGCTCCCGTGGAGCCGTTTTGGTTCGTGTTTCAGCAGGTACTACTTAGTTCCATTCTTTGGAACTTCGTCTTTTCCCACTCAAATCCTTCTTACATAGGTAGGATACTGGGTTTGCCGATCAGTGCAAGTCTTACTTACTCGCCTTCGTTGATCAATTCCCATGCCCAATGTTCACACCATAGAAGATCACTTCTGCAATCTCCTGTACAGTACGTTCTATCCATATCCCATTCTTCCCAAAGTTAACCTAGTCGGCGTCAGGGTTGTACAAGCACTGGCCATACCATGCGGACTACTCCGAGAAGTTGATAGATTGCAGCCTCATCCCTCGCATTCCTCTCAACTGCGAGAGGGAGGCCTTGTTAGGCTTGCTCCTTCAGCACTTCTTCCTAAGCCGACACATCTCCATTTATTGGGGTTTCGTTGCCTGTTTCGACTTCAGACAGGCCCCCATCTACTTTTATGAAGACAACCTGTCCGGGTACATCCCTCTCGAATCTCAGAATGTTATCAACATGGTAGCAGAGGCAATCGCTCGCGTAGGGTTCTTAGGTTCCCATATGGCCTTCATCCCTGGTGCTACCCATGCTTGAATCGACTCCGTTGTCCACTGCATGGTCGACCCTCCTCCCTTGAAGTTGGAGCCCAAACAGTTAACCTTCTTCCAGTATGACCCCCTCATGGCTCACCGGGTTACTCGTCCTTCCTGCCACCACAATCCTGTCCTCCATGAAGAGTTCTATCTCGACGAGTTAAACCGACCCGGCTCTCCATCCGTCTGGGACTACCAACGTGATGATTCTGAGTTAGACGAATACTTCAGATGGGATGAAGTTGCGGTCCACAACATGTGGGAGTAGGATTCTCTTTCTATCATAGTCCTTCTAGACACATACGTCCATCTCTCGTTCCATTATTGCGTTTGTAGATAGACTATTTTGTCTTTATCTTTAAGTTCCGAAGTTGATCATACACTTCGACTTAGCCGAAATATTTTCATCCCTGCTTGTAGTATCGAATCTGAAGTTCTCTAGTCCTTGCCTTGCTTCGTTCATGCCTCATCAGAAGTTCGCAAGTTCAAAACAGTTTTATTCGTTCTTCAGATGAGGCTCTTTGCTCAATTCGCCTCGCGCAGCGTTCTTCCATTCCATTTGTTGGTCGCTCATTGTTATTGTCTAATCCTTCCCTTGGTCTGGTTACAGAGACTAGTCGATGTTCTGAAGTTTGTAGAACAAAGCGACCCCTACAGGTTTTGGGTGCAGTAAGATGACTTAGTATCGTCTTATCCTCCTGCGCTAGTCCTGAACCTTTTACTAGCTGTTCGGGCTCACACTAATACTAAATATACTTCAGATATTATACCTTCTGAAGTTCCATAAATTGCTTAAAATTAAGCTAAAATAGTGAGCGCTAGTAGCAGGCGCTACAGCAACACCTTCCGACAACTGGATTTCACACTTGGACTGGCCCTGCTCCCTTTGATCTGTTGCTGTGCCCCTTCTAATGGGCTCTAATATCGCACAATGCCTTGCACCCCCAGTGGAATTAATCAATTCATGTTATATTCTGTACATGCCCTCTCAATCCCTGTTAGTAGGGTGTCCAGTGCCTTGGCCCTGCACCTTTCAGACCTTCCATCCCACGATAGAATGACATAGGTCTCTGTAGCCAAATTTGCTCTGCTCAAGAGTTGAGAGTGATACAATAGCAAATTTGGCACCAAAGAATCTCCTCTATGTCTACATAGTAAATTATATATATCATATAATCATTGTAGCTCATTGTATTGTTTAACAATCATGCAAAAGCGTGGGAGGGCTTGGAATGACCCAAAAACTATGCAAACCATGCCAGCGCTGTTGAAGCAGATATATCAGAAAACTCAGCTATTGCAAAGAACCCAGTTAGCCGGTCAATGGACCAAAAACATAAAATCATTACTACACACCGTCAACACGGTATCACTCCACAAAACCTGTAGAAGTTGATGTACAAGATATATAAAGATCTGATAGCTAGTAGTGGTGAGGTTTGTGAGTGTCAAACCCTCCAACAAAAAAATGATGACCTTTGGCGAACCAATATTGCTTTCAACTCGTTATTACGCTTTAAACATACACGGGGCAAAAAGCGTAGATTTTAAAGTTATAGAGTACAAAATACGCTGGCGGGGATCAAACTTAGAGTCCCTTAGTACTCAGTTTGACCGATGGTAGAACCACTTGACTAGGAGAGCTCGACCAGTAAAGGATATGAACTAGAGAAGTGACCGACGGTTTTAACTAGGACTAGCCAATTCTTAGTGACCGTTCAAGAAAGGGACCAAAGAGTATACAGAATATACTAAAAGCAAAGACACAACTTAGAAGGACTCGTTACTAAAGTTAATAGAACTGTTGTAAGGACTAAGTTTGAGACCTGATAAGTTAGGGCTGCTAGTAGTCTTCGACGGTGAAGTATAAGGTCTAGTCATACGCTCAATAGCGTTGGCTGGGTTAAAGAAGAACATCCGGACTGGAACTGCTTCACAAGGAGTAAGCACGGGAATGGTGTTGAAAATAGCATCCACCCAAGCTCTCGGAGCACCAGGGATAAGAGCAGTAGAAACAGAGAGGACTCCAATCTCTGCGATGGCCTGAGCATACAGTCCTATCTGAGCGTCGAGTATGTTGTGGAAGGTGGATTCGTCGGTTTGGGGAGCAGGATATAGGAAGTCTTGTAGAGGATCGAGACGCATAGCAGTGTTGCGTAGGAAGGGGTCCTCTTGGCTACAAAGAATGTAGAACTGAAGGAACAAGGCAAAATAAGCCTCTCGATTTCCAGTGCAGAGTTTGTTGAGTTGTTTAGCACGATGAGAGAGACCCATCGGGCAAATAATAGCCTTTTTGAAAGGAGGATGGATCTCTTGAGAAGAGATTAGTAGAGGACTATAGATAGTCTATAAAGACACACCTCAATAGACGGTCCGAAAGCAGGACAGGATACGAGGAGTGTCCATAGTATGATGAAAGTGCTGAACAAAGAAGACCAATGGTGGAAATTTTACACCGGCGGTAGGAAGTAAGAGTAAGAGATCTTATTGATGGACTAACCTTTTGACTGCCGGGTCTTCAGGAGATTGAAGGCTCTCTGCGTTAAGAACTAGTCTAGTACATCGAAGAAGTGGTGTCTACCAGTAAAAGGTATGAATGGCTCTTCAACAGCCTCTAGGAAAACTTTGTTACACCAGGCTTTAGAATATTCGGGCAGCTGAGCCATAACTGTACTAAGGAATCCTACTCGCATTATACTATGAGCATACTTCTCAACTAAGGGGGTAATCCTAGTAAGTTCGTTATAGGACTCTTCAGAAAAAGCAGTTGGTTCATAGAGAAAAGCCTGAGCAGGATCGCTCTGGGATAAGAAGAAGACGGCCACCGGGCAAGTGTGTCTGGCCAGGATAAAGTGTTGAAGGAGCAATGCCATGGAACCCTCGGGCGAGATATAGAACTGAGTGTAGCCAAACGCCAGAGTCGATGATAGGGAAGGTCGCCCGCCATTACTCCGTCGGGGTGAGCAGGGTAGATCTCTATAATTTAGAAGTTAGACTATTAGCCTTTCAGGAACGAGAAGACTGTCGATCATGACGCACCTTTGTAGAACTCCTGGACTAGTTTGGCTACGGGCCATTGCCCGTCGGGAGCTTTGTCCCAAAAGCGTAGAGTAGGCATTGATCGAGTAGATAAATGGGTTAGAGTACGTTGGAAAGGACGTGGCTCCGCCCAGGACAAGAGAGATACGGAGAGTTGGAAGTATGTACTTCTGTAGAACTAGGATGACTGAGCAAGAAAAGTGCTAGAACCAATAAGAGCTTATGGACTGTGTGGATAGTCCCGGCGGGCTGAGTCAGGACGAGCTGGCAGAACTATAAACCTCTGAGCATGCAATTGATAGGCCCGACGGCCTAAATTAGGAGGAAATGTTGGTTGACAGGGCAGGATTTTACTTCTTCAGGCAACCTTCCTACCGAAACATAGAATAAACAGGCAGATATATAATTGGTACGATAGTTAATTGGACGAGTATATAAGGACATAGGAATTATGTAGGTTCCTGAGCAAGTACTACCCACATTAGTAGGAAAGTTCCGAACATCTGCCCACACGCATTAGCATTAAAGCAGCTTTGTATCCTATCTAGAGCATTGCCTGGTTTCTGTAACAAGTTCCATGAATCATCGAGAAATAGAAAGTCTTTGAATCGTATAGTTGATTGTTCGAATCGTCTAAAGTCGTCTGTCGTCCTCGTTTCGTTGTCATATTGTTTGACCCGTCGAGTGGTCTTGTCGTCCGTTGTTGTCGTATAAGATCCATCGAGATGTAACGGGCCTCTTTTTCTACGTCAAGCCGGAAGAAATAATGAAAAAGGGGAACGGGGAGAATTGATCAACACCCGGAACCAGCAGAGCCTCTGACTGGTTCACACGTATGATTCTGTCCTACACGCAACGCAGACACCTGAGATCGCCGATCGAAGGTGTGTTTTCCGGGTCGAACCTACCAGGTAGCAATGCGGAGTTTTGATATGGGGTTGTCCTTTGGGGTACGCGGACGGTCGCAATCAATATGAGGGCTTTACCAAAGACCTATAACGACGAAACGAAACAGTTAGTACGAGACTTGAGTATGAAACACACCAGACAGTTAGCTTGAAGCTTTGTAGAACGAGATTGACAATAGACGGAAACTACTGTACAGGATCCTATCTACCTGGTTTATATACTGTTAACAAATGTTGTCATGATCCGAACTGGGATCGTACTGTGTCATAAGGTACAGGAATATCATGTGTAGTCCAAGAGAAAAGTGTGAAATACGAGGGTAACGATTGGAGGTCGAACGCGAACAATGTGAAATGAGAGGTACAACCTGGCCGGGATGAACGCGGAGGAAAAGAGGGTTATTCTGGCAGGAGAAAGCATTGCGGAAGAAAGGTATTGAGTGTACAAATGCGGGAGCAAAGGCTTGTGGATATGAAAAGGTGAACGCGGATAAATGGAACGTAGGCGGCAACATGTCCGGAAGGAACGTGGGATGATGTGAAAGGATACAGGTCGTCAGGAAGTCAGGGGGAGGTGGCCAATGCGCTTGAGGGGAAGTGGAGATGATGTAGTGAAATGGGAGTATCTCCTAGTCTGAGGGGGACGCAGATGAATGCCCTTAGTGACAAATTGGGCCATTAGACGCCGAGCGCTGAGTGGCAGTGCTCTGGGCGTCAGAGACTTATATCGCGGATGGCCGGGATCAGGGTGTGTGCGAGGGTTCCTCATGGTGGTCAGACCCTCTAGGGGTGATTGAGGTGTATTCCGGGATGAAAATGAACTGACCCTTACATGAGAGGTCTAGTCGTATCGCCTGTTGAGAGGTGTTTTGTCCGTCGAAGATCGTATTTTGAACTGTCGTCTTGTTTCTTTGTCTTTATCTTTTCCCGCCGAATCAACCAGTCTCCAAGTTTCAACCGACGGAGTTACCTATTGTTCTGTCTATCTTTAGCAGGGCGTAACCTTTGTCAAGCCAACACATTCCTAGCATTCTCCAGGCTTGTAGAAGTGTTAGTTGCACCCGCACTTTTGTGTATAGATTATCCCTTCTACTTACGACGTCCATTATCATGTTGGACAACCTTCAACCATGATGTTCAACTCACCTCATTTTACAACCGCACCACAAAATTATGTGGATCATCTTGTGAGTAAGTATAGATCTCTACAAGTATTTTAAAATCAAAAATCAATGTCAGATTGCCCATAAGTCATATCTACCAGCAAACGTTCAATATCCAGACTCTCAAGACAGGTACTCCGAGAAATGAGGACTGACCGCCCCACATCTCATAGAGTCACCATGCCTGATCGATTGACTACTGCTGAACATATCAATGTGTGAGAGGCTCTACAAGCTCTTGAAAAGAGTATCTGGGATTGAAGGAGTTGTGCAAATAGACTCATTGTCAAATGCCTTTCCTTTATCAATTTGCAACTGAATGAATGCCATCACCTGAAGATTGACATAAGAAACTGATTCAAACTGAGGTCTGGAAAGCACCAATCAGCCAAGGGCAGTCTTGAATTTTCTAGATCTCTCGACTGAGACTCGAGCCATGGTTGGTGACCCAATAGAGGAACTGTCGCCGTTATTGCCATTATACTAAGCCTTTGTATTACATACATTATATTGTAAAGTACAAACCTCAGATACATTGGCTATCTAGTCACCCATCAACAACTATTTTATGGGAATTACGCTACTGGTTGAGAACGGTCATACTAAATGTTTATGGAGCATTTAGTATAGCCCTCTAATGAGGGATGAGTCAAATGCCAGCCATATTCAATAGGGAGAAACCAAACGTGTTAGTGTCCATAGTAATACTACAATTAGGGGAAGGAGGAGGTGAAGGAGTACAGAGAAAGCATTACCAAACGGTGAATACTCACATTCTGATGTTGGGTGTGCAGATAATCCCTGGTCACCAACAGAACGGAGCCAGAAACAAATAGCTGCAGTTGACTGATAGTCCAGAGGACACGAAGAACTGTGAGGGATGTAATGGTGTGAGTGGTAGACCCGAGCCTTGAGATGTACCCATAGGCATGCTATCATGTCTAAGAATTCAATATGGCCATAAAAGAGCTATTTTGAACACATACCATATGTACATCGGGGTTGGGTAGGTTGCTGGGGCTGGTGGATGGCAATTTTTGTAGCGCCACATATGTGAGATTGTTGAGAAGGTCATTCAATGCGCTTTTAGACATGTCATTTGACCGTTTTGTTGCACTCTGGAACCCTGAGGCTGCTGGTTGCTCTGGTTGCAGGCCAAGGTGCTAATCAAGCATTTCTGGGAGCTCATTTTTGCACCCCCCTAGCCCTTCTGTGGGACAGAACAATTTCTGCGCTTTAATAAGCTGTGAGTGCACCGGCCAACAGGAGGGCACTTTTTGCGGCTGTTCTTGTTGTTGCCCATGGTGGGAGCAGATGAAGGACTTGCCCATCACAGCAGCAGGGTGTTCACCTCACCATCAGGCTACGAGGGCAGACCCACTAAGGCCTATTTCTCACAGGGGTAAAATCACCCAATGAGGACTAATTCTATTACTTATCTAGCTGCCTAAGGTGCGCTTCTGAGAATCCGTATTGATGGTCCACAGTGTAATGTTCATTGGGGATCACTGTGCGCCCTGCACCTAGTGAAAGTAACCTGGAAAGTGATGGGTCGTTTTCACCCGGTTGTCATGTAGTTTCAACCAGGTTTCCACCCGAAATCATGACTACTGAGAACCAAATGAAAATGATATGGTCTCAGAACACCCAATTAATTGGGTTTCCTAGTGAGATGTCAGTACAAGCTGTACGGTGGTTCACTGATGTCATCCTGAACATAGGGAATCTCAATTGGTAGTTATTGTGAATTCAGGGGGTTTTCAACTTGAATTCACGGCTTGTTGACATTGGCTTCAGATCACGCGTTGGTACAAATGTAACACAAAATTGTGCCCCAGAACGCTGCTGATATTGATACTAGTATACACAGTAAAATACATGGTAGACTGTAACGGGCCTCTTTTCTAAGTCAAGCTGGGACTGAAAGTGTTGTTAAACTGAATGCAGAAAGATAGAAGTCACTAGCCCAAACGCAGCAATCCTGACTGGTTCAAACATATGAAATCCTCAACAGTGCAATGAGACACCTGAGATCTCCCGATTGAAGGTGGTTTGTCGAGTTGATTCCTCCCGGAAGTAATGCGGACTGAGAAGTGTTGACCTAAATTGTCTATGCGGGTTGTTTCGCAATCGGTATAGGTCCTAACCAGTAACCTAGAACAACAAAAGAACTTGTTAGGTTGAGACTTGTAAAGTGGAACACACCACTGATGAGCTTGCTGTAGCTTGGAGACTTGACTGTAGACGAGAATATACGATAAAACGGAACTAAAGTACATCTTGGTCTAGCTACAGCTTATATACGGTGGAAATCGTAATGCAGAACACATTTGGTATCATAAAGTATTGTACGGTTCATGTAAATAATGTATAGTACAGGTAGTCCAGTGAAATAACAGATGAGCGATTGGTGGAAACATTGCAGGCGAGACAGATAGGCGTGGTAAATGGTGCAAGGGATTGCGGATAGGTAAAGCGGACGAAAAGTATCCCGGTTGGGTTCAAATCAGGTGAGTTAGGATGTCTTGGACACATGTGGAAGGTTTATCGTCAATTGGGGAGGTGTCTGTGTCCAAAGGAATGCGGGATGTGAAGGGA
>JANHQD010002729.1:0-13785 GCA_024721195.1 Marasmius sp. AFHP31
TTCAGAAGTTGCCGCAGCTAGTTCAGAAGGCTAGAACTGAGGGGACTCTGGAGGTAAGTGGAAGGGACTTGCGACCCAAGCATCGGAACTACAATGCCGGTACCTGGATCCACAAGGACCGCCAGGAATTTGACTAGATAAGTCGGAGCAGATATTATCCTGCCATTGCGCCGAGAAAGAAATAACTTTTGAGCAAGCCATGGGGATACGAAGAAGGACTATTCCTGGGGTTCTGAGAAGGACTACTTAGGGCCTCAACGAGAAAAGAGAATGTAGTATGAACTTCAGTTGACGGAGGGACCGTATTTCTGAAGGTACAAGGAGATGACTCCTAGACGGAACCAGATAGGAAAATATATCCACCAGCTGCGGATGGGCCGATAGGAACGAATCCCATTGAATAGCGCGTCTACAAGGATCTTCCGAAGCAAATAGTAATTGTTGACTTTGGGTCCAAAACGCGTAGAATAATACAAACTCTCCGAAAGAAATACCAAAGAAGGTAGTTTTAGATAGAAATCAGATGTACAGTCACAATCAGTACGATTAGGTAGAATTAGTAACTGCTAGGGTGGCTGAATTTGAGGCCTATGTAGGCGGGGAGAGAGTTTTTGGCTCTCGCTTTGCCTCAGGGCGTGTCCTAGCTCCGTGTGCGGAGCTCGTTGCGATCCGATTTGCGGTAACCTGGGTTATTTCTGGGGCTGAGCCATATAAACATATCATTGTATTCACAGACTCGATAGCCTCGGCGGAACGAGCTGTGGATCCGTCATTACACTCAGGTCAGGCCCACCCGCTGACTGTGTGTAAGGCGTTGAATGAGTGGTTCCTCGGTGATGATGATCGAGAGATCAAGTTCTTGGAGGTCCCTTCTAGTGCTAAGTGGTCGGTGCACCACTCGGCCCACTTGTTTGTGCGAGGCCTGCCCCCGATTGGGCAGGCAGTGCACCACAAACATCCCTTGACTATCAACGCCTGCCAGGACGCGTGGGTAACGCGCTTCCGGGAGGCTGAATATAAGGGCGGGCAGTTCTTGGAACTGAACGACCTTAAGGGTAAACCCCTTCAGCCCAAGTACACCACTGGGGGTACATGGCTTCCGTATATTGGTCGCACTAATTCCCTTACTTCAAGGGTGATGAGGTGCATCACAAATCACGCCCCTGTTGGGGAGTACTATCGCAGGTTCCACATTCCGGAGTCCGAAGACTGCAGGTGTGGGCGTGCCCTAGAGACGTGCCTGCACGTATTGTTTCTGCCTTATTTGCCCACAAGTGCTTGGCGCAGTGGGTTCGTTCTGCTTGCTGGCTTCGGGCGGCGGGCCTATATAACGTAGTGGAAGGGGAACTCTAGTGCTGTTTATTATAGGCGTGATGCGCATGTATGTAGATAGTACTGGGTCTGGACTGCGATCGGGCACCGGAATATAAATGGTAGATTCAAAAAAAAATTTTAAAAAAAATCCGACATGCATTGTTTGATATCTGCGTCAAATGGCATCTTCACCACAGCAATGAAGTGCCTAAGTGCTTCAAGAGCATCAGATTTTCGACATAGAAGGGTAGACCATACATGTGAAGTGCAGTCATTGACGAAAGAGATGTAGTACCCATACCAGTGATAAGATTCAACCGGAAACTGCTTAAGGTCCAAATGAATGAGGTCAAACGGTTTAGCAGCTCAAGACTTAGAACTGGGAAACGATTTTTCATGCATCTTGACCTCAGCACAACCATGACATAGAGTAGTCTTCTTGATGCACATCTCAAGGTGGGAAATTCTGCATATGTTTCCAAGCTTTTTTCAGGGCTTTGTCCAAAGGATAACCAAAACACCTGTGCTCAATACCGTAGTCAACGTTATAAACGATAGACTTGACCAACAAACTCTCAGCAGAAGCTTTCCGTGAGTGAACCCAATAAATGGTTTGACCAGGCATATACGGATAGCAGACAAGTGATTGATTTCGCTTTGATGAGTAGAAGGCTAACTTCTTTGTGTTACCACAAATTGAAAGTCCTCCTTGAAGGAGCCCACCCGAGGATAGTCGTCATATATACAGCTCCGCGGCCCGTCGGATCATGTACCAATAGCCACGGAAATAGAGGGGGGTCGTCCCCCCTCATTGTGACTCGTCAAATCCCGAGAGGGAGCGACAAAGAGGCTGACTTCTTTATGGGGGTTGGCCTGGCTTTGGAGCTCCTGGGGGGGCCCCGCTTGGGACAATCGAGCAACTGGACGCTGCGGTGTCCACGTTTGGTAATCAAATTTCCAATCTTTGGGACAAGCTGTCTAAGGTCTCAAAGTTGGGGGGAAGATCAAAGCCCTGGTGGACAGCAGAGTGTGACAGGGCGCTCTGCTCATACCGGGAGGAGCCTTCGCACAAGTCGTGGGGGGACTTTAGGGCCGCCAAGCGCGTCTTCTTCGATAGTAAGATCGGGGAGGTTGCTGTCACCAATGCCAGACCATGGGATTTGATGTCGTGGATCCAGCAGAGGAAAATTCCGCCTATGGAGGCTATCTCGTATAGAGACCGCCCATGTGCGACTCTGGAGGACCTGTGGGATGCGCTCCACGGGACCTACAACTCAGCAGCGGGGAGGGAGACCGATCTTTCCTTCTTGTCAGACTTAGATCCGTTCCCCGAGAGGGAATGGAACCAGTTCAGCGGCTTAGAACTGCAGGACGCTCTGCGTCCGTGTTCGAACCGCTCGTCTCCGGGGCCTGACCATGTTACGTGGAGGGCGCTAAAGTCGGCGTGCGGGCAGAAGGCAAGTGCGGAGGCCATTCTTTGCGTTGCTGACGCGTGCATCACGCTGGGCCATTGGCCTAGTCAATTCAAGGAGTCTACCACGGTGGTGATTCCGAAGCTGGGGAAGGACTCTTACAGTACGCCTAAGTCGTTTAGGCCTATAGTACTGCTCAACACCATGGGCAAGTTAATCGAGAAGTGGTGGCAACAGATGCCTCCGTCCCCTCTTCAACACCGCACCAGTTGGTGGCCGGGTTTGAGGCCTATGTGGGTGGAGAGAGGGTCTTTGGCTCTCGTTTTGCCTCGGGGCGCGTTTTAGCTCCATGTGCGAAGCTTGTGGCGATACGTTTTGCGGTAACCCAGGTCATTTCCGGGGCTGAGCCGTACAAGCGCATCACAGTTTCCACAAACTCCATAGCTGCGGCTGAGAGAGCTGTGGACCCGTCTTTGCACTCAGGCCAGGCCCATTCCTTGGCGGTGTGCAAGGCGTTGAATGAGTGGCTTCATGAAGACGATGATTGCGAGATCAAGTTCGTTGAGGTCCCCTCCAGTGCCAAGTGGCCGGTGCACCACTCGGCCCACCTGTTCATGCGAGCCTGCCCCCTGTTGGGGCAGGTAGCGCACCACAGACATCCCTTGATTACCTTCGTAAGAAGGCTACGGATGCTTGCCAGGACACGTGGGTGACGCGCTTCCAGGAGGCAAAGTACAGGGGCAGACAGCTTTTGGAACTGAACAACCTTAAGGGCAAATCCCTTCAGCCCAAGTACACCAGTGGGGGTACATGGCTTCCACATATTGGTCGCACCAACTCCCTTACATCAAGGGTGATCAGGTGCATCACGAATCACGCTCCAGTAGGAGAGTACTATCGCAGGTTCCATATTCCGGAATCTGAAGACTGCAGGTGTGGGTGGGCCCTCAAGACTCGCTTGCACGTGCTGTTCCGCTGCCCACAGGCAACTCGTACGGGGCCCATCAGATATCTGGGGGACCTTGTTAACTTCCTCGATGCCAACCCGGGGGTGTTCGCGATGTGGAACCAGCTCCCTAGAGCTGGAGTGGGATGAGCAACGCTGGCCTGGACTAGGTGCTTGGCAGACCCTTCGGGGTGGTGCAGGACTTGCAGCCAGGCATAGGCCGCGGGTCGCTAAAAGGCCGTAGCACTAGGGTGTACCAGGTCGGTAGAACTGCCTCATTTCCCCATGAGTGCTTTGCGCAGTGGGTTGGTTCTGCTCGCTGGCTTCGGGTGGCGGGCCTATATAATGTAGTGGAAGGGGAATTCTAGTGCTGTTTACTATGGGCGTGACACGCATGTATGTAGATAGTACTGGGTCTGGACTGCGATCGGGCACCGGAATAGAAATGGTAGATTCAAAAAAAAAAAAAAAAAAAAAGTAGTCATATATCCAACTGAGGTATGTAATCAACAGGATAGAGACGTGAAATACACTCTGACATTTTCCTGTCTTGTCCTTCGGCATGATGTTTGATGAAGACAGTTTCTTTACCCTTTATCTGTATAGGGTTGTTCTTGCTAGCGGTATTAACCATTGAACCATTATCAAGGGGTTGATATTCAGCAAAATCATTCATATCACAAGTAAAGTGCAATGAAGCACCAGAATTTAATAGCCAGCCCAGTGCAAATGTTTAGAAGAATGGGAAGAAATGTATCCAGGTCCGTCATTGTCCTCCAGGGTATGCTTCGACGAGGACTCGACAGCTCCAATACATTACTGGAGGGAGGAGTGGACCTTGCTTGCCAGTTGGTCTGTGTGGCGAACCTCGGCTGCCACGATACCTTCGAACCCTTTGAGGGTTTTGGCCGTCTTTTTTTTTTTTTTTTTTTTGAATCTACCATTTATATTCCGGTGCCCGATCGCAGTCTGGACCCAGTACTATCTACATACATGCGTGTCATGCCCATAATAAACAGTACCAGAGTTCTCCTTCCACTACATTATATAGGCCCACCGCTCAAAGCCAGCGAGCAGAATCAACCCACTGCACATAGCGCTTGTGGGCAAATGGGCAGTTCCGCCGGCCTGGTACACCCTAGCACTATGGCCCTTTACCAACCCGCAGCCTATGCCTGGCTGCAAGTCCTATGCCACCCCTAAGGGTCTGCCAAGCACCTAATCCAGGCCAACATTGCTCATCCCACCCAGCTTTAGGGAGCTGGTTCCTCATCGCAAATACTCCCGGGTTAGCATCAAGGAAGTTAACAAGGTCCCCCAGGTATCTGATGGGTCCTGTATGTGTTGCTTGTGGGCAACAGAACAGTACGTGCAGGCGCATCTCAAGGGCACGCCCACACCTGCAGTCTTCGGATTCTGGGATATGGAACCTGCAATAGTATCCCCCAACAGGGCGTAATTTGTGATACACCTGACCACCCTTGATGTCAGGGAGTTGGTATGACCAAAGGTGCGCGCTGTTCGTAAAGCCCGGAAGACGTCCCCTAACCCCTGCCCCATAGATTAATGCGGGACACTGACAGGATTAGGGTGCTCAGTTTTAACGTAGCAAAGCATCACATGTATTTGGACATTATATTGGAGGAGTTGAATGGATGATTCGACTTGTTATTTATCCAGGAGCCCCCCTGGAGTATGATTAGACACGCACCATCGGCGAGGGACCCGGAAGGGGACCCGGTGATAGGTATGCCGCTACACCCTGAGTGGGACTGCATGGTTCGCCACCGCACTCAGGATGATCAGAGACCGCGAATCGCCATATATGTTTCGAAGCGTATGAGTGGCTGGTGCCCATCTCACAGGTCGGATATCCTGGATCACAGAGATGTACTCCTGCTTACACTCCATGGGGGAGGACGAGATCTTCACTTTGCAAATGTCCACTCAGATTCTGAGGGCACTCCCATCAGCCTCCTGACGGGTGCATCTAACCGGATCCCAGAACTCTCTTATATATGGGAGGGGATTTTAATTGTCACTCGCCCACTTGGCACCCGGGAACAGGGTCACAGGGGCGGGCCGGGGAATTGATTGCTCTTGTGGCCACCCTTGGATTAGAGTACTTGGGAGTTGCAAAACCAGGCCCAACATACATCTTGCGCACCCCCGGGGATCGGGACTCTGTGCTGGATTTAGTATTTGTCCCGTGGGACAAGGTCCTGTGTACCCCCCGTGTCAGAGAAGACCGGAAATTTGCAGCCCATCGGATCATATCCTGATAGCCACGGAAATAGAGGGGGGCCGCCCCCCCCTCATTGAAACTCGTCAGGTCTCAAAGTTCGAGGGAAGATCAAAGCCCTGGTGGACAGCGGAGTGTGACCGAGCGCTCTGCTTATACTGGGATGAGCCCTCGCATGAGTTGTGGGGGGATTTCAGGGCCGCCACTTGGGCCGCCAAACGCGTTTTCTTCGATGGTAAGATCGGGGAGATAGCAGTCACCAATGCCAGACCATGGGATTTGATGTCGTGGATCCAGCAGAGGAAACTTCCGCCTATGGAGGCTATCTCGTATAGAGACCGCCCATGTGCGACTCTGGAGGACCTGTGGGATGCGCTCCACGGGACCTACAACTCAGCAGCAGGGAGGGAGACCGATCTTTCCTTCTTGTCAGACTTAGATCCGTTCCCGGAAAGGGAATGGAACCAGTTCAGCGGGCTAGAACTACAGGAAGCTTTGCATCCGTGTTTGAACCGCTCTTCTCTGGGGCCTGACCATATTACTTGGAGGGTCCTAAAGTCAGCGTGCGGGCAGGAGGCGAGTGCAATGGCTATCCTTCTTGTGGCTGATGTGTGCATTGAGCTGGGCCACTGGCCGGGTCACTTCAAAGGGTCTACCACGGTGGTGATTCTGAAGCCAGGAAAGGACTCTTATAGTACGCCTAAGTCGTTTAGGCCTATAGTACTGCTCAATACCATGGGCAAACTGATCGAGAAGATGATATCCCATCGTCTTCAATTTGACATGGTCAAATACGACCTTGTCCTTCTGAATCAATTCGGAGAGATCCACCAACGCTCCACTGAAGACGCAGGCACCTACCTTACCCATCTCGTGCGCGAGGGGTGGAACAGAAAGCGGAAGACGAGTGTGGTGGCCTTTGACATCGCACAGTTCTTCCCCTCCCTTAACCATGAGGCACTTCTTAGGTTCCTCAAGTTTCAGGGGCTCCCAGCATCACTGAGGGGCTTCTTTGAATCATACCTGATAGGGCGGCGCACCAAATATAAATGGGGCGCGTTTGAATCGGGTCTCCATGAGGCAGATGTAGGAGTGGGGCAAGGCTCAGTGCTGTGCCCGGTCCTGTCTGCACTATACATTGCGCCCATTATGATGGCCTATTAGATTCAGGCCAGGAGGGGGGATCTTGATACCACTCTCCTGTCCTATGTGGATGATGGGACTGTGCTTGCGCAGTCCCCCTCACTTGACAATAACTGCCGGACCTTGGTGAAAGCTTATGGGTTGCTCCATGGGCTCTTCCGAGGGGCGGGGCTTGTCCTTGAACACGGGAAGACAGAAGCCTGCACTTTTCTCAGGTGGCAGACAAGGTCCTGCCGTCCATTGACTTGGGTTATGAACCATTTACAGGTGCTACCCCATTGACACCTAAGGTAATATGGCGTTACCTGGGGTTCTATTTCGACCGGAAACTCCTATTTCAGGAGCATGTCCAGTTCTATTCCACCAAGGCTCTCACCACTGTTCAGGCGATGAGGATGCTTGGGAATTCTATGCGTGGGCTATCTGCAGCGCACAAACGGCTACTTTACCAGGCATGCGTGGTCCCTGTTGCCACGGGCCGCTCTCAGAGGCTCCACCCTCACGGACACACACCCTCTACAGGCGTCGTTCCCATCGGGTTTATCCCAGTAGGCGCACCGCCATTCTCTCTCCATGACTTCGAGGCCTCATCCACGGGCCAAGAAGATTGTGGGCCCTTTTTTTTTTTTTTTTTTTTTTTTGAATCTACCATTTCTATTCCGGTGCCCGATCGCAGTCCGGACCTAGTACTATCTACATACATGCGCGTCACGCCCATATTAAAACAGTACCAGAGTTCCCCTTCCACTACGTTATATAGGCCCGCCGCCCGAAGCCAGCAGGCAGAACGAACCCACTGCGCCAAGCGCCTGTGGGCAAATAAGGCAGCTCCACCGACCTGGTACACCCTAGCACTACAGCCCTTTAACAACCCGCGGCCTATGCCCGGCTGCAAGTCCCGCGCCACCCCTAAGGGTCTGCTGAGCACCTAATCCAGGCCAACGTTGCTCATCCCACTCCAGCTCTAGGGAGCTGGTTCCTCATTGCAAATGTTCGTGGGTTGGCATCAAGGAAGTTAACAAGGTCCCCCAGATATCTGATGGGCCCCGTACGCGTTGCCTGTGGGCAGCGGAACAACACGTGCAGGCGAGTCTCAAAGGCCCGCCCACACCTGCAGTCTTCAGATTCCGGAATGTGGAACCTGCAATAGTACTCTCCTACTGGAGCGTGATTTGTGATGCACCTGATCACCCTGGATGTCAGGGAGTTGGTGCGACCAATGTGCGGGAGCCATGTACCCCCACTGGTGTACTTAGGCTGGAGGGGTTTACCCTTAAGGTCGTTCAGTTCCAAGAACTGTCTGCCCCTGTACTTTACCTCCTGGAAGCGCGTCACCCATGCGTCCTGGCAAGCATCCGTAGCCTTCTTACGAAGGTAATCAAGGGACGTCTGTGGTGCGCTGCCCGCCCCGACAGGGGGCAGGCCTCGCACGAACAGGTGGGCCGAGTGGTGTACTGACCACTTGGCACTGGAGGGGACCTCAACGAATTTGATCTCACGATCATCGTCTCCAAGGAGCCACTCATTTAACGCCTTGCACACTGCCAGAGAATGGGCCTGGCCTGAGTGCAAAGACGGGTCTACAGCTCTCTCAGCCGCAGCTATGGAGTCTGTAAAGACAGTGATGCACTTGTACGGCTCAGCCCCGGAAGTGACCCAGGTCACCGCAAAACGTATCGCTACAAGCTCCGCACATGGAGCTAAGACGCGCCCCGAGGCAAAGCGAGAGCCAAAGACTCTCTCCCCGCCTACATAGGCCTCGAATCCGGCCACCGACTGGTGCCGCGCTGAAGGGGGGACGGAGGCATCTGTTGCCACCACAATCCCCTCTGGGTCCCACTCGCACTCCAATAGGAGGCGATTCAGGTAATCGGACCGACCTTCCCCTTCAGCCTCTTGATCCGAGGCCCTGGGGGACTTGTCGAAACAAATCCGTTCCGGGAACAAATCCCGAATCCGGTTTCCAGGAGCGGCCAACCCGTAAGATTGTGGGCCCTGTACATCAAGTCCCATGGTCTGGCATTGGTGACAGCAGTCTCCCCAATCTTCCCATCGAAGAAACTGCGTTTGGTGGCCTGAGTGGCCGCCCTGAAGTCCCCCCACGATTCACGCGAAGGCTCATCCCAGTAGGAGCAGAGCGCTCTATCACACTCCACCGTCCACCAGGGTTTCGATCTTCCCCCCAACTTTGAGACCTTAGACAGGCAACCTTTAGGTAGTTCAACCAATTCAAAGACCTTGTGCTTGTTAAGGGCCTCTAGTTCCTCGCGGCAAGCAGCCTTCCATTCTCTCTGCTGCTCGTCTGGCAACTTGAGTATGTCACAGAGAGTCCATCATCGTACATTTGACATATCGGTAAGGTCATCGTGACTAGGCACTACCTGATTCAACAGATAAATCACAAAACCTACTCCCCCTTCTTGGGATGATTGTTGCACTAAGCTATTGGGCTGACTCCCCCTGGAGGCAGCTAACATGGCAGACAAGTTTGCAATATTCGTCCCAGGAATGTTTCTTTTCTTGCCTTTCTCACATCTAGCAGGCAGAGCCATAGGATCAGTATCACCTGTGGCATCTCTCCATATCACGTATAATATGCAAGGGATTATCTGGGTCCCATTGTTCTCCTGAACACATTATCAGGTTGCTTAGTTTCTGATCGCTTTTGAAAGTTTGTGGGAGGAATGAGATTGTCATCAGACGAACCATCATCACTATCTGAAAGAATGTTGGAATTTTCACCCAATACCGGTGGGATCTCAGGGATTTCCCCAACCAGGGTAAAGCCACGAGGTTTCTTATCAGCACACCTCGGGAATAACTACTCATTGAACACAGCTGTAGCGCTTTTGGAGATGGAATTATTGGACATTTTCATGAATTGATAGCCCTTCATTTCTTCCTATAAACCGATTAAGGTCATCAGTTCCACATGTGAAGACAGTTTATTGACACGACGTTTTTCAGGAATAAATGCATAAGCAGCACAACTGAGAACTCAGAGGTCTGAAACATCCAGCACACTTTTTTTTTTCTTTTTTTTTTTTGAATCTACCATTTATATTCCGGTGCCCGATCGCAGTCCGGAACCAGTACTATCTACATACATGTGCGTCATGCCCATAATAAACAGTACCAGAGTCCTCCTTCCACTACATTCTATAGGCCGTCCGCTCAAAGCCAGCGAGCAGAACAAACCCACTGCACATCGTGCTTGTGGGCAAATGGGCAGTTCCACCAACCTGGTACACCTTAGCACTATGGCCCTTTACCGACCTGCGGCCTGTGCTTGGCTGCAAGTCCCACGCCACCCCTAAGGGTCTGCCAAGCACCTAATCCAGGCCGACGTTGCTCATCCCACTCCAGCTCTAGGGAGCTGGTTCCTCATGGCAAACACTCCCGGGTTGGCATTGAGGAAATTAACAAGGTCCCCCAGGTATCTGATGGGCCCTGTACGCATTGCTCGTGGGCAACGGAACAGTACGTGCAGGCGCGTCTCAAGGGTGCGCCCACACCTGCAGTCTTTGGATTCCGGGATGTGGAACCTGCAATAATACTCCCAACAGGGGCATGGTCTGTGATACACCTTACCACCCTTGATGTAAGGGAGTTGGTGCGACCAATATGCAATAGCCATGTACCCCCACCGGTGTACCTGGGCTGGTGGGGCTTATCCTTAAGGTCCTTCAGTTCCAGGAACTGCCCGCCCTTATACTTTGCCTCCTGGAAGCGCGTAACCCACGCGTCCTGGCAAGCGTCTGTGGCCCTCTTGCGGAGGTAGTCCAACAATGTATGTGGTGCGCTCCCAACCCCGACTGGGGGCAAGCCTCACACAAACAGGTGGGCCGAGTGGTGCACCAACCACTTGGCACTAGAGGGCACTTCAACAAACTTGATCTCTCGCCCATCATCATCAAGTAGCCACTCATTCAATGCCTTACACATGGCCAGCGAGTGAGCCTGACCTGAGTGTAATGATGGATCTACCGCTCGTTCTGCCGAAGCGATCGAGTTTGTGAAAACAGTGATGTGTTTATATGGCTCAGCCCTGGAGGTGACCCAGGTCACGGCAAAACACATTGCAGCGGAGGATACACCCAGTGTTCCATGCCTGACTACTAAAACACTATAAGGAGACGGACACTCATGGACCCAACTACCCTGGACAACCACCCGAACTCTTACCAGAAGACACAGAATACGAAGTGGAGGAGATATTGGACTCAAGAAAGCCGGGCGATCGACATATTCCAATCGAGTACTACATCCGATGGGCTGACTACCCAGAATCAGAAGACTCATGGGAACCCAAATCGAACGTGGAAAACGCGAAAGAGGCAATTGCGGAGTTCCATCAAAGGCATCCAGCAGCATACCAAGAGCCAGAGAAGAGAAGGAGCCAACGAAATAAAGGTGTTCCAGGCGAAAACACATCTTAAAGAGGGGGTACTGTCACGATTCCTCCTTATTTTCCCCAACAAACGCCCAAATCCACATTGAGCGCTAAACCATCATTCCGACTCAAAGCAACTGCAGAAGAACCCCTAAGCGTTCAGAATACCCAAAGTTCAAATACCCAAGTAACAATAATGACCCCAAGTGGTCTACCCAAACCAAAGACCTTGCCAATCGGTCAATTGAACAAACTCCTTAGCTCAAACGCCTCGGAGGTTCAACTAGCCTTGCCAATCGGCGTAGTTGGATTCCATATTCTGTGTTTTTCTGTATTTCTGAACATTGTCTGTAGAATTTTACAACGTTAATCCTTATCAGGACGATTCCACCTTCAAAGTAGGCAATTGCCGTCTCATCCTCTCCCTTCCGTTCGATCAGTGGAACGAAACTTTGTTCGGCCTCCTGTTCCAACACTTCTTTCTCAGTCGCCATCATTCCCTGTACTGGGGCTACCTCGTCTGATATGATCACCACCAAGACGAGGTGTACTTCTGCAAGGCCCACTTCCATACCAACCTTCCTCTTGTGGCTCGGAAGTTTGTTAATACCATCACCGAAGGTATTGCCCGCGTTGGGTTCCTTTCTATGAAGACTGCCCTCATTCCTGGAGCCGTCCAAGCATGGATCGATGCCGTCGTCTTTGCCGCCGAAGCTCCTGCTCCTCCAACCTTGGGTTATGAGGAACTTCAGTTCTTTGTATTTACCCCTCAGATGGGTCGCTGGTTGTCTCATACACCGCTAGCCTACTGTCCTCTAGTCTGCGACCTATATTATTTAGACCGCCTTCAGCAGAACGAAGCATGGCATTATACCGATTCAGAAGTAGATGTCCCATCTGTTATTCCTTGGTACGATCACCTCGACGACTCTGTACTGCCTAGTTTATTTCACTTAGACGCATAGTACTTCTTTAAGTCTACATAACATGACCGTGCCTTTTCTTCCGAAGTTCAGCCATCGAATCTCAAGGCTAAATTCTTAGTTTATCTGCTCCCATGGAGCCGTTCTGGTTCGTGTTTGTTGAATCCGCGGCCTAGATGTTAATCAGTCCCGGTTCACTTCTCCCGCAGTATGACTATGCGGAACAGTACCTCGTGACTGTTTCATTGTTCTATATGCTCCATATGTACAATTCCTATTAGATATCTTTTTATGGTAGTTTCATTCCACATGTATATAAGCTGGTAGTTCTCTACGTGAATCAACAGTGTGTGCTTGAGCTTCTACGTCTCGCCTTTAACTCTCTCTCAACTCTCCTGGTAAGTAGTAGTTGTAGTAATGTAGTTTTTTTTTTTTTTTTTTTTTTTAATCTACCATTTATATCCCGGTGCCCGATCGCAGTCCGGGCCCAGCACTATCTACATACATGCGCGTCACGCCCATAATAAAACAATGCTAGAATTCCCCTCCACTTCGTTATATAGGCCCGCCGCCCGAAGCCAGCAAGCAGAACGAACCCACTGCGCCGAGCGCCTGTGGGCAAATAGGGTAGCTCCACCGACCTGGTACACCCTAGCGCTACAGCCCTTTAACAACCCGCGGCCTATGCCCGGCTGCAAGTCCCGCGCCACCCCGAAGGGTCTGCTGAGCACCTGATCCAGGCCAGCGTTGCTCATCCCACTCCAGCTCTAGGGAGCTGGTTCCTCATTGCAAACGTTCGTGGGTTGGCATCGAGGAATTTAACAAGGTCCCGTACGTGCTGCCCGTGGGCAGCGGAACAACACATGCAAGCGAGTCTCGAGGGCCCGCCCACACCTGCACTCTTCAGATTCCGAAATATGGAACCTGCGATAGTACTCCCCTACCGGGGCGTGATTTGTGATGCACCTGATCACCCTCGATGTGAGGGAGTTGGTGCGTCCAATATGTGGCAACCATGTACCCCCATTGGTGTACTTGGGCCGAAGGGGTTTACCCTTGAGGTCGTTCAGTTCCAAAAACTGCCCGCCCCTGTACTTTGCCTCCTGGAAGCGCGTAACCCACGCGTCCTGGCAGGCGTCCGTGGCCTTCTTACGAAGATAGTCAAGGGATGTCTGTGGCGCGCTGCCAGCCCCTATAGGGGGCATACCTCGCACGAACAGGTGGGCCGAGTGGTGTACAGACCACTTGGCACTGGATGGGACCTCAACGAACTTGATCTCTCGATCATTGTCTTCAAGGAGCCACTCACTCAATGCCTTGCACACTGCCAGGGAATGGGCCTGGCCCGAGTGCAAAGACGGATCTACAGCTCTTTCCGCCGAAGCTATGGAGTCTGTAAAAACAGTGATGCG
>JANHQD010002731.1:0-13511 GCA_024721195.1 Marasmius sp. AFHP31
GGGATTCGATACAAGAGATCTCCGTTCGCGAGGCATATTCTTTCATACGACGCTCCGCGAGTTTATTGAAGAGCCATCGACAATTTCATTGATTGTATCATTTAATGTACTGTTATGTGCCTAGACTCTCGACGTCAATCAACTCAATGGGCGGGGACCGGTGACCCCTTGCGTAGTCTAGAGTCAAGCTTTGAGACGATTTAACAGGACTAACCTGACTATAGAGGTTTTGACGGAATCCAACCGTTAATTTCACTGAGAATGAGGCAAACGGTGAAGTTTGAGCATCATGTTGGGCAGCGAATTCCAAGCTGATTGCCAGCAGAAGCTACTCTTGGTGATATTGGAATTAGGATTTGAGCCAAATTTGAGTTAGCATCAAGTCAGTCGATTGGCTATCATCGGGAGGACGACCTACTTGTGCTCACTGGTCCTAGAGAGGCGTCTCGATTCTTGAGGTTGAAAAGAGGGCAAACTCATAAGTCGAACCCAACCTCCGTACACTGAGATTCGAGAAGATCTTTCGGTTTCTTGAATGAGTTGGTCTGATTTGAGACTTCGAGGGCCTGGTAAAATGATTGATGAGCGAGATGCTGGAAACAGGCTGGCTATACGGATATTAGCAGGTCAAGATCACAATTGTGGATAAATGGGAAATCAACCATGATATGATGATGGCGTGGATGATCAAGGTCGCGGAGAAGGGGAGACATTGTATGACGAGAGCACGAACAGGGATCCATGGCGAGATGGCCGAGCGGTCTAAGGCGCCAGACTAAGGATCAGCACATCCGATGTGCAGTATATCTGGTCCTCCGGGGCGTGGGTTCGAATCCCACTCTCGTCAATCAGGGTCTCACTCTTCCCTTTTTGCTACGAAAAGGATTCGATTCGATCGGCGTAATCTCTTTTCGAGGGTGTGGACAACAATACTTGCTCACTGGAATGGAGGACTCTCCTAGTAGCGCGCGAACGGTGTCCGTACCTAAAACTTCTGTGTATTGTGTATTCGTGCTCGCAGGATTGTGGGGGGGGGGATAGATAGATAAATAGATAAGTACTCGCATATCGTATATCGAATGCTTGATCAACAGTTCATCCAGGTTGGCCACAAGAGCACCAAACGCCAAGAAACAAGGCGTACCAAGAAAAAAACAACAACACAACCATCCTCACTCCGCCTTCCCCTCAATCTCAGGCAACACCACCCCCCCCAACCACGCAAGGACAACTTCCACCCTCGGTCCATGCAAAGGAATATTGATCGGAACAGGTTTCTTCAGAGGTAGGGCTCCGTTCGTTCCATTCGCCAAAACCATTTCTCCTCCTCCTCCTCCTCCTCGCTTGGGGTTTGAGCCACCGTTCCCGTTCTTGGCTTTATCCTTCTGAGCTCTCACAGCCTCCCTCTCCCTTCGAGCCTTCTCAGCTTGTTCTCTCTGCCTCGCGATAACGGGAGCCAGAAGTATACGCGCACATTCCAGAGCTTCCGTCGCGTCCGATCGAGGTGGCACCCACGAACCGTTCGCATTTGCATCCACAGCGACAGCGGGAGCACTGAGCAAAGGGGTCGCAGACGCAGACGCCGAAGCCGACGTAGACGTAGTAGCACCATCAGGCGTACTACTCCTTGGTGTAGTCGCAGCGGACGTACACGCCGAAGACGAAGTCGAAGCCTCATAAGGCTGGTATTCCTCGATCCTGGCCACCGGTTCAGGTCCAGGCTCGGGTTCAGGCTCGTACTCGATCCTCTTCCCCTTCCCCTCTCTCTCCATTTCCCTCTCTCTAATCTCCCTCTCCCTCTCCATCTCTGCCAGCCCCTTAACCCGCCCAACGGTCCACCCTCCAGCCAGTCTCTCAAGCACCTCGATGAACTCTGCTTGAGCCATACTCCTAGGTGGGAGAAAGACAGGATATCCCTCCAACCCATCTACAAGAGCTGCCGTACGCGCAAACCGACTAAGTATACCCGCGAAATCACCCAACAGAAGCATACACAGTAAAATCGAGAAGTGGGATTCCACAAGAAGCGGATGGTACGTCGTAAACGTCGGTACCGGAACCCGTGTACCAAACGACGAAGCGGAAGAAGGAGAAGAAGCAGGAGGAGGCGACACGGGCTGATGCGATCCAGGTCGAATACTCTCCGACAGATAAAACGCGTACTCTGTCTGGTTCAACAACGCGACGTGTCGGCACTCTTTGACCCAATCGTACTGTTCCGATTCCGTTTCGTTTCCTTCTTCTCCTCCTCCTCCTCCCTCTGTACTCGTACTCGGGGGACGAAAATCATCTACCCCAATCGGCGGCGGTCCACTTTCCAACGAATCAAAGTGACCGAGGAAACGTTCGTGATCGCGGATACTCTTCCGGAGTAGTGTCTCGACTTTGTCTCGAATACCTTTCTTCCCCCCGACGGTGACTCCTCCGACAAAGGTTTCCCTATACACTCGAGCTTTCTCCCCACCGCTCGGTCCGAGAGGACCGTCTCCACCCACTTCAACACCACCATACCTCCCTTCCTCCAAATAACTCAACCTCAGCTCTGCACCATCCACCGTCGGCTTCCTCGTAACCCCTTCGAGCTCAAGCGCAGTTGACTCGACGATATGCACCGCATGCGAAAGATAAGCCGCACCCCTCAAGAACAACAGCTGCGGTTCGATCGGCGAAGGGGAAGAAGGATACGGTAACGTCGTCGGATGAGGTGTGGGTGTCGGCCCAGCAGCACCCATCGGTTCAGGTGAAGGAGCAGTCGTCGAAGGTGCTTCGGAGGAGTCTTCATCGCCCGCACCCGTAGCTTGTCCCTGTGGTTGTTTTTTACCCCGTCTCCCATTCCCGCCACCTTTCTTCCCCTTTTTGCCTTTCCCACCACCACCTCCGGACGGGGCACCGTCTTTCTCTCTACCTCCACCTACGCCCCCGCCGACGGCTTCTCCGTGTACGCCCCTCATTTTGACTTTTCGGACTGCACGGGCTTCTTTGAGTGCGTATGTGAAATCTTTGGTGGCTTGGACGTATTCGTCTTTAAAACAATGGACGATGCCTCGTGTTCGGTAGAATTCTAGACGTTGGGGTTGTGCGAGGATGAGTTCGTCGAGTGTTTGTGTTGTTGTCGATTCTGCTAGTTGGCTATACGGGGTAGGTGTAGGGTGAGCAGAGGTGGAAATACGAAGCAAACGAAGGGATACGCACCGAGAAGGTATCTTCTCGTGGAAGAAATGTACATATCTCGCATCCACATCGTTCGGATCTACCATTCATTCGAGCAAGTCAGTCAGTCGACAATGCAATGAAGGACAGACGAAAGAACTCACCAAACCTCAACACCCTCTCCGCAAGATCATCAAACACACTCCCACCTTGCATCACCATCACACTACTCGCAATCTCATCAGCTTTATACGCCTCCGCCAACTTTTGCACCGCAAGTGCACGCAAGCGATGAATCCGCATAGCACTCATAGCGACGTTTCGACCGTTGGCATGACCGTTGGGTGTGGGGTTGAATCCGAGAGCTTGCGCAGTCGAGGTTGCGCTAGCTGTCGCACTCGCGCCCCCACCGAAAAGACCACCACCACCCCCGCCGCCAGGCCCCATACCGGAAGCCCTCAATTCGGCGGCAGACATCCCACTGCTAGCTCTTACACTCAACTCTGCTGCTTCGTCGATGAGTCTCCTGATCGATGCGACGTTTTGGAAGACGCCTGGGTCGATAGGCGGGGGTGTTGGTTTGCCTATGCCTATGCCTAAATATGGTTGCGTTGGGGAGGGAGGGCCAGATACCAGAGACGACGACGAAGCAGTGGGGAATCCGGGATAGGGGTAGTGATTGTAACCGTAGCCGTTCGGGTTGGTGAATGTGCCAATGTCGGGGTTGGAGGAGAGGTTGAGAGAATGGAAGCCTCTGTCCCTGTCTCGTTCGCGGTCTCGTTTGACGTTGTTGTTGTAGTTTCCGTTTCCGTTACCGTTGCCATTCCCGCTGTTGTTGTTGGTATAGTAAGGCGTGTTGGATATCGCTGGTGCTGGGCTACCCTCAGAAGTTGTAATCGTTGGTGTTGGTGGCGAAAGTGTCGCAGGATCCAAGTTGAGTGCTAAGAGTGATTCGAGCAGTTCAAGAGGCAGTTGAAGCCATGGTCCCTGCAAGATCGAGTGGTTCAGAACAAAACTAAAAGCAGAGACAAGAGACTGGACGTACATGATACGAACTGATGTACTTCCAATGCTTGTTCCTGCTGATACAGAGCACTGGAGGCCTGTCCTTCTCCCGTTCTCTCTCCTTCATTCTCTCGCTTTCCTCGCGAGCCTTGACGCTAGCACTCTTCTTAGGCTTCTTCTTCTTCTTCTTTTTCTTTCCAGTGGCATTTTCTTGCAATAACACAGCGTCTCCGTCCGCGTCCAGATCCAAGGCGTCGCGGTCCTCCGCTAAAAATTCGGATGAGTCTCTACCTCCGTCTCCAGAGACAAAAACATGACCGCCCAAGAGAGTCGTAGGCGTCGTAGGCGTAGCGGGCGTTGAAGGATCCGGGCTCGTCGAGAGTGAAGACGACATTTGTGATGTCTCGTAAACCCGTTCTCCGTTAGGACCTCAGTTCAACACAAATAAGCCCAGTTTGCCCCAATCGTCTGCGTTGTCTTTGTATATATCAACGCTGTGGGCGAGTAGCAATGAAAGGTTGAATGGAACAGATAACGAGAACGGAGGCTGAATAAGATAAGTAGGACCTGGACTGTGGAGGGAATGATGATACCCGACTCTGACGGGTTGACCGTGATGGTGACCGTCTGGCTCAGGAAAAAACACTGACAGGTGACGAGACAAAATTTCTCACGCTATCGTTTTAGTGTACCGGATTTCCGGGCCCTGAGGCGATGAGTCCGAAATATCCGAACGCTTGAATCAAGTCCGAAGGGATCCGGAGGAGGTTCAATAGAACTCGGAAAATTTGTCATTGGAAGGCGATATTTAAAAAAAGCTGCATAATTCTTCATTCCCATTGATGAGAGTGGGATTCGAACCCACGCCCCGGAGGACCAGATAAATTGCACACCGAATGTGCTGATCCTTAGTCTGGCGCCTTAGACCGCTCGGCCATCTCACCATGGATTTCTGTCGACGCCTTGAAGATTCATCGTCTCCTCCTTCTTCATCGATCATCATTCACGCCATCATGGCTGATTGAAAATTTCCCATTCATCTACAGTCGCGATTTTGCCCCACTTATATCTGTACGAACAACCGGATCTCACCATCTCGCTCATCAATCAGTTCACCAGGTCCTTGAATTCTCAAAGTCGAACCAGCTTGTTCAAGAAAGCGAGCGTTCTCCTCGAATCTCAGTGTACGAAGGCCGGGTTCGACTCGTGACTTTACGCTCTCCTTCAACTCTCAAGGATCGGGACGCCTCTATAGATCTAGTGAGTACAAGTAGGTCGTCTTAAACCTGATGATAGCCTGTCGACTGACAATGCCAGCTCAAATCCTAATTCCAATATCACCACAATCCGGAGATAGCAGTAAACAATTCGCTTAAACACCTTCCTTGCTGAGGTTTTCGCTTGCGCTTTGACTCTGCCCGTGCTTGAACTGGAACACAGATCAAGATAGGGAAGGAGGTCCGAGGAATCCGTCGCTGAACGTCTTTGCGGTCGAACGAATGGATGCAGTAAAAGGGAATCTCAAAGCTGGGGAACCAAAGAGAAGAAGGGCCCCGATGGTCAGGATACCGCGAGCCTGACTAGCATAAAGTTTTGACGGGCTCCAACCTCGAGAATGAGATGAACGGTGAAGTTTGCCACACTCAGGTACCAAGTAGGTCAAGGTCTTTTACTTCACTTTCACTTCACTTTCTTTTCCAGTGAGAGCACCCTGGTCCCTCGTCGGCTGACATTCAACGTTCAATATTAGGCACAGTGGCACCACGAGAAACGACCTTTACTTTGACGAGATCTATAGCAATTCAGCGACGAACAGAGATTTAATAATCGTGGCGTGGTAGTGGGTGGCTCGACCAGCGGCGCCCCCACTGGTATTCGTATGAGCGTTGGATTCGCTGAGATCGACCGGGATCTAACCTCTACCCATCCCAGTAACAATCCGCAAGGCTGGGACCGCGTCCGTACGACGAGGCAGAAACACGCTCCCAGGCTGACTCCGGAGGCGATCAATTAAGGATTGAACTTCACCGAAGGAAGTCTTTATGGAACCCTGGCATTCTTCTAGTACCAGGATCGCAACATCATTTCGTACGTCCCCAGTGGACACGGCCCCCCCCCCCCTTTTTTTTTGGGAGTAGCATCCCCCAGCCACATTCTCGTGTTTACCAGTAGAATCGCGATCCTACTTCTTATCCTCGCTCGGATTCTACACACTCTACTCTCTGGAAAAGAAGGTATGGGGCCGCGAAAGAAGGTATGTGGCTGAGCTAAATTTCCGGAATCACTGCCGGCTTCACATTCGGAGGATTACTAGTCTTGAAGCGGCTTTCCTCAGTCACCGAATCACCCTGCGTCGTATTTTCCGTTGCGATTCGGTCAGCGCCGGGGAGCTAAGAATTTCTCTTCAATCGCCAGGCACATCGCATAGTTCCCGGAATGCTCGGTTCCATAACACCTCGTCCAAAGCAGCTTCTCAGATCTCTCGTCCTGAAAACTTATCCTTGGGACCGATCTCAAAGTCCTTTCATTTTCGACCCGGGGTAAGTGTTCCTACATCTCAAACGCGTAGAAGGCGCTATAGCCAAGTGGTTACGGCGACAGATTCGAATAGCTTTCGTCCATCTGTTCCTCTTTGAGGGCGCAGGTTCAAATCCTGCTGGCGTCGTAGATACTTTTTTCTTTGATTGTGTTCAACGCACGCACCACATCAGTCAGAAAGCATAGGGTGAAGTCTGCGCCGAGGAACGAAGAACCCGTCCAGAATGTATAAGACCTCGCGTATCATACTGCGACCAAACGATTGATCAAAGTTCAATTCATTTGTACCGTTCGCCCTTCTTCCAATTGAGACAATAAATTATATCCAGTACTAGCCTAGTGATCCACGGCACCCCAAGATTCACGGAAGGCGAACCAAATCAACAGCTACATACCTACAGCCACCCAACATTTGGTCCTATTGGAGGGGTTGGAATTGCCGAGTCTAAATGAGTGATGATAGCAGCACACTGGAACCCATTATAGAATCGGGAAAATTATAGACAAGTACACGCCGCGCAGTGAACATCATAAGACGTCATGAACGTCTCAGTCAGAAAACAGTATATCCCATGTACCCCGCAGGATTGGAGTTGAAGACTTGATTGTGGGTATGGACCTTCAAAGAGCTCCTCCAAAAAGACAAGTCACCGCTGTGAATCAAACTTAAGTCTATTTACTGGTGACAGCATCGTGATTTGATCAAGTTTTCATTCTGAAGTGTACTCAGATTACTGAGCGTCCAGATCTCGAATTTTGGACTGCTCGCCCTCCTTTTTGGGATTATCAGTCACATTCGGCACGAAAGGGGGAGCTAAAGCAGCAGTCACTGCATGAAGTCTAACTACACAGCGGCCTATTATCCGAGTGTGCGTACCTTGATTCCGACTGTGTTTTACGCCCCGCCCAGATGTCAGACTCGAAGCCCCCTATTCAAACAATCCGCTGCTCAAACTACTAGTTCCTCGTCCAAACACCACCTCGTTCGAACCGTTTGACCTACATGCTCCGTTTATCTGCAATGGTCTGATGAAAGCTCTGTAAGAGTACTCAACGACCAGACTGCAAGTCTGATTGGCGGCGTTACTGACCCAGTTTGAAGTATTGCGAGACGGCCGTTCACTCGAAAATGTTGTTATTGAAGTAACTATTTTCTTTTCCGGGTCAGCCTCCGAAACCCATGATTTTGAACGTTTTCAGAGTAGTTCGACTGATGTACGTCTCTCTCCCGGCGGTCGAGCCACCTCAACGTTTGAGCCTAAACTACAAGAAATCCCCGTTCACAGGCCCCCGGGGCCCCATCTTATAATAGATTGAGAGTGAGTACAAATACAGATGAGAACTACTTAACGTATATGCAAAGAGATCGTCGACGCAAAAGAGAATCGCGAGACCTCAGCGTGTAAGAGCTCCCACAAATATCGATTCTCCCAAGGATATCCGGGATTATTATCACGAAGGTCCACCAAACGCGACAGAAATGTATGAACTTCGCTCGCTTTTGGACGGTCCTTCACCTGCTGCGCCCAGCATTGCTCGATCATATCCCAGATATTACCCGGACACCAGAACTCCGAAGATGGTCGAGGCGGTCTCGACTTGAGGAGAACAACCTGAAACATGACGGCTGGATCCATGATATCCGCGAACGGTGGTTTGCCTGTAATGATCTGGTCCGCGAGGAATGGTCACTGCCATCAGCAACCGCAGGGGACCTAAGCGAAGGGCTTCTGACCTCGAGAATGGTGCATGCAAAGGCGTATATGTCTCGCGCAAATTTGTCAGTCTTTGCCTTTACCCTCTCTCCACCGCAGCCCGGGTTGCTTGAATCTGAATAAGTGTTACTGAGGTGGAATAGCTCGGGCGCCATCCAGCGAAGGGATCCCTTCTGATCTCCCGTGATCGATTTTGTTTGGGTAAGGGTCTCAGCAACGATTATAGCTAGCCCGAAGTCCGCAAGTTGGGGTTTTCCGTGTTTGTTTACAAGGATATTGACCTACAAGTATAGTATGAGTCGGCATGGTCGCAGGAGAGAGAGGAAATTTCCGGATGATGACTCACTCCTTTAATGTCCCCGTGCACAATCCTGAGCTCGTGCAAATAAGCTATCCCCGCGGCTATTTCGAGAATCTACGACAGACTGAGCGAAGGCCACCGGTCAAAGTGTAGAGGCTTACAGCCGCCAGTTTATCGTGACCAGGATTCATGTCTAAGAAAGTGATGATATCTCCGTTGTCCATCCAAGGTGAGACCAGACAGAGGCGTCGCGGGAGAAGTGTAGCACTGATACCATGAAACGAAAGCACGTTGGGGTGGTTCAGTTGAGTCCACAGTAACGCCTCTTTGTGAAAATCCTAGAGAAGGACATGCTCAGGTAACTACCAAGCCCTGAACAATGAGCGAACCTCGGCGAGCTCATCCTTCTTGCGTTGGTCCACTTGAAGATAGAACCTCAGAACCTTGAGACCTACTGGTCGGCCTCTATAGATTCCTTTATATATGTCCTTCACACGGTGTTCAAACCTTCGTCCGATACGAAACCGAACGGTACGTACCGCAAAACCCCCGCAGGCCACAGGATCCGTTTCTACTCTGGCAACCTCGTTGACGAACAGCGAGGCTGGTAGGATGTGGTGTTTGTTCACGAGGGCCCAAAGGCACTTTCTACATCTTCTGTGATACCGTGATTGGATTGTGTCGAATGATGTAGCGTAAATCTCCTGATCGCTAATTCAATACTGCATCACAACATCCTACGAGGTAAGAGAGTCTGACCGCTTGGAGCACGTCAACGGCGTGTTGCACTTCTGAACTTTCCAACTCCAAAAGCGCGTTGATACCATCGTCCTCCGAGAATGCCCGTCGTAATGCCCTGATCAAAGCGGTGCTTTCCTGCAGAAACAACTTGAATGAGTAAAGCTCGAGGAGAAACTTGCATCGGAGATGCAGTGCACATTTTCCAAAAACTCGGGGTACCGCCTTGCCAACTCGAAATAAACGTCACTGGACAAATTCTTGAAATTGGGCGTCGGTAAAGTGGCGAGTATCTGTCGAGCCTGATTTCGTTTGGGATGAAAGTCCTCTCTCACAAGGAGGAAGGGGACTGAAGGAACCCAAAAAGAGTCAGCGCTTCTCGACAAATAGATTATGCGGCGTTGCACCTTCATTCTCATTTTTCCTACGGTTAAGCTCATCGTAAACGTCCGTCGAGAGTTGATGAAATTGTGGGTCTGTGAGATGGGTTAACCTCCTTATGGCTGACGACCGTGAGACGGGTTCTGCCGGTGAGAACAGAGTCAAATACGAGAGTTTGGGAGATGATAGGAAAGAAAGGTACCGCTAGCAAGATAGGCGACCAGATATTTGCTCAATTCTTCGGCGTATATACTCCATGTGCTGTGATAGTCAATAATATCGAATGCTGGACTCGGAGGCGCATTGTTGTTCCTGATGGGGCAATAGGAGTCTGTAAGGCGATTTGAGACCCCAGTCGGATCGGCCGTAGTTGATAGAAAACGTTCTACGGGTGTCGGGATAAGGATGGGAGTAAGCGAGGATGGCAGGATCTTCTTCATCTATGTTGGTATGATACTAGCTAACTGGTAGCACGTAGGAGGGACACAGTGGGAGCTGCGATCATTTGCCCTTAAAGAAACCCAAACACTGTATAACCTTTTACCCGGCAAGGGGGTGGCAAGAATGGGATCGCCGGTCCGAGGTAGGGAGGGTGGGTTTAGGTATCAGGGGTCCTAGAGCCATGTCAGAGGGAAAATTCAACTCCTTACAGCAATAATTGTGAAGAAGTAGTAGTTTCTGGCACGGGTCCACTTCTGAACGTCGGTTTCCGGGGGTCGAAGTCTATCTAATACCATCATTCACCCCGGGGACAGTCGCGTGCGAAAAATGATGACGGATGTAAATAAATTCGGCTGGTCAGCTTGGTCAGGCGTCAGTGCTTTGACCGGAAGATCTTGTGGTACGGGTGTTCGCAAGCTGGCGAAATAGCAAGAAAGTGAAGAAAGTGAATCTGTGCCTCCGACTTCTAGTGCCAAATATGGATAATGCATTTACTACGTGGAAGATGTTTTGACCGGTATCCTTGACTTCAACGTACTATCCACCTCATCTCTACTGTCCATCCTAGCGTGGCTGGGCTGTGCAGTAGCGGCTTATGGCCCCCCAACAGCGGCTGAAACGCTGATGACCCCCCAATAGCGCTCGTTGTTCCCACTACCAACAGTCCATCAAAAATTCTCGTATCACTGCCCAGTTGTTGGATGTCTTGGCGCGGCTGAGCTGTAAACCCACTCTCGATTTCCTCGATCCAATAGCGTTCGTTTGGTCCATCAGGTCAAATGTGGGGGCAGTCTATTGGTATGCTACTTGATCACTATACAATTATCGCAGAAAAATCACTCCGCTTATGCAAACAGAGTGGCGTGCTCATACCGTTCAAGATGCCAGATTAGCACCGCGAGACGCGACTTTCTCGCAAGCCCCTGATCCCTCCAATGGTACGCCAGCCCCAATACTTGTTCAATATCGTTTTTGTGGACCCTCCCGACGCCTCGTAATCGAGAAGATGGATGTTAGAGAATTTTCAAGGCAGAAGTTTCTCCCCAAGCGGTGGTTCGCTCGCGAGGAACATGTTTTGGGTATTCCAGACGATATGGACGAGCGAGTTGCCGTTACCGTTAGTCTTCCCTACCACCCCACGTCCCGAGAGTGCCCCTATTACGTCGCCATGTTCGTGTGGGTGTACTCGCAGAGATTGTGGCTGGGGGTAAGCGAGATTTGTACTCAGGAAGGCTTTCTCTTTTATTTGAAGTCCGAACTTCCGGTATATCCGCGAGCGGCGACGTCCAAGTTTACAAGCAAAGACTACCCGATTTGTGGAACCAGGCAGCTCGCAAACATACATTCATACTACATGTGTCCATAAATTCCATAACGCGATGAATCCGTGATCCACCCTTGATCCTACAACATCCGCAGTCTATCAACCAAGCCACCGCCGGTTCCAAGCATTGAATATATAGTACAAAAAGGCCAAGCCGAAAAGAAAGAAATGAGATGTGGGGTCTCAGGTATGAGATATGTGTGATATAAGTATGACGGAGAGAATCCTGAGGGTGCCTTGACAGGAATAGAATATCCCGGAAAGTAACATGTCGTCATCTACAAGGGAGAGAAGGAAGGTGAAGAATAGCATTACGATTGTCAGAAAGAACGGAGGGGGTGTCGAATCGTCAATTGTCATGAGAGTGAATTAAACGGGATGAAGACGAGCGTTCCCTGTGGATAGTGTAGAAATAATGATAGGCCGAAAGCGATGTGGACGAGAGGGACTCATGATGTTCTTGAGGTTATAGGTTGAGCGTCTAGATCTTGGCGTTCGCAACAACGTTCGCATAGGTTTCCTTCTTCTCATCCTCACCGCCGACACACTCCCAAGGTTCGTCAACCGTAGCAGGGACGTCCTTGGTCTGGATGATGTCGTCCAAGACGATTACAGAACGAACGTGTGGGATGAATTCAAAGTCAAGGTCTGTGCAAGACGACATTCTTGAGTCGAGCTGAATGAGAAATGAACCGGAAAGTAAACACACCTCTTCCCTTGACCTTGCTAGGTTTCCTCACAGAAACCACCAAATCCGCAAGCTTAGCTTCCCTGCCCGCAAAAGTCGCTTGTTCTTGTTCCCTAACAACCTCCCCATGGGTCTCTACCCAGTCCTCCCCGGCCTCGGAAGTGACATCATCCGTCCCGCTCGCTGGCTTTCCGGCACCCTTGTCCTTCCACCCGCTTAGCCCGGCGGCGGTGAAGCTCGGTATAGGGAGCCACCGCCTGCCCGAACCAACAGATCCGAACGTCTTCCGGCCCAGGCTGAGCTCCCTGCTCTGCTTCTGCTTGCTCCTGTGTCGGTCATGTTCGTACGCTCGTTGGTCCTTCGTGCTGAAGGACGTCATAGACAGGCTGAGCGGTTCCGATTCCGACGGTTGAGAGCGGTCAGAGGTCTCGTTGGCAGGGAGAGGGGAGGATTGGGTGAACGTGAGAGAGGTCGTAGTGGGAGCAGACATGATTGGGGAATGAGAATGAGAATGAGAATGAGTTGCTGGCAGTGGTGGTGGTATTGGTTAAAGGTATGAAGCTGAGATGAGGCACTGTACTCGGCGGTTCGTCAGTGACTCTATATGGGTAATTGGTAAGAATGGTTCGTTGCAGTGACTGATAGCGCAATGGTAACACCTTATCGAAATAGGCAACGGGAATGGAGAACTCGAAACAGGGAGAACGGTTGAGTGGGTCTGATAAGATAAGCTCCGCTCGCCCGTTCGCTGGTGCTTGCCCGATCTGGAATAGTTCCGAGGAGGTACTTGCGCAGTTTGAATGCGTCAGATCGCCTTAGTCCTATTGTTGGTCGACCGTGCGCCGGAACTAGGGCGGTCCCCTCTTGTACGGTCAAACGTTCTGGGGGGCATCGTCATCGCCGTTGCCAACAAGATCGTGAGACAAAGCGGTACCTCCTTCATCTCCCCTGGTCATCGGGATGATGATGGATTGCACCCTATTGCACCATAGGAAAGTCATAGGAGAGATGAGCGGGATCGGGATACAAAAGGGGAGCCGTCTGGCGGGCTAGCGGTCTGGGTAATCCGGGCAATCTGTACCGTATATACGCTATATTTTCTGCTCCATTTAGATTGGGACTGGGCGTGTGGGTGAACGACAGCGATAGAGATAACGAATAAAAAGGCAGGCAAGTTGGGGGTCGAACTGATGGTGGGAGGGAAGGAAGCAGCTCGGAAGATGATGCCGT
>JANHQD010002731.1:13531-59505 GCA_024721195.1 Marasmius sp. AFHP31
ATAATGTGTGGATGCTGGTCGAGCGATGCTGGGCGCAAAGACCCCAGGACCGTCCAACAGCTAGTGAGGTTCACGGATTCCTGTCGAAGTTGATGAGTCTCCGTGACTCCGGAGATCGTTGGGAGGATATACCCCTTTAATTTGATATGAAGTTGGATGCGCTCGTCGAAGAACTCTCAGCGCGCACATATTCATCTTGGTTATACCTCATGTATCTGTTTCATTCACTTTAGGCATTCCTCTCACTACCTCGAGTCATCGTTGGTACACGTCTGTAGCATTCATGTGTATTTGCTGTGTAGAGTAGTATGGTCTTTGTAGAGGATTGGTTGCATCATGTATAACAGTGTATAATTAAATGGTTTGGCAAGAATCGTCGCGAACTTCAGGAAACCCTCCGAACATTGGGGGATTCGATACAAGAGATCTCCGTTCGCGAGGCATATTCTTTCATACGACGCTCCGCGAGTTTATTGAAGAGCCATCGACAATTTCATTGATTTTATCATTTAATGTACTGTTATGTGCCTAGACTCTCGACGTCAATCAACTCAATGGGCGGGGACCGGTGCCCCCTTGCGTAGTCTAGAGTCAAGCTTTGAGACGATTTATCAGGACTAACCTGACTATAGAGGTTTTGACGGAATCCAACCGTTAATGTCACTGAAAATGAGGTAAACGGTGAAGTTTGAGCATCATGTTGGGCAGCGAATTCCAAGCGGATTGCCAGCAGAAGCTACTCTTGGTGATATTGGAATTAGGATTTGAGCCAAATTTGAGTTAGCATCGAGTCAGTCGATTGGCTATCATCGGGAAGACGACCTACTTGTGCTCACTGGTCCTAGAGAGGCGTCTCGATTCTTGAGGTTAAAAAGAGAGCATAGAGCAACAACCCGACCTCCGTACACTGAGATTCGAGAAGATCTTTCGATTTCTTGAATGAGCTGGTCTGATTTGAGACTTCGAGGGCCTGGCAAAATGATTGATGAGCAAGATGCTGGAAACAGGCTGGCTTTACAGATATTAGTAGGTCAAGATCACAATTGTGGATAAATGGGAAATCAACCATGATATGGGTCGCGGAGAAGGGGAGACATTGTATGACGAGAGCACGAACAGGGATCCATGGCGAGATGGCCGAGCGGTCTAAGGCGCCAGACTAAGGATCAGCACATCCGATGTGCAGTATATCTGGTCCTCCGGGGCGTGGGTTCGAATCCCACTCTCGTCAATCAGGGTCTTCCAACACTCTTCCCTTTTTGCTACGAAAAGGATTCGAATCGATCGGCGTAATCTCTTTTCGAGGGTGTGGACAACAATACTTGCTCACTGGAATGGAGGACTCTCCTAGTAGCGCGCGAACGGTGTCCGTACCTAAAACTTCTGTGTACTGTGTATTGTATATTCGTGCTCGCAGGATTGTGGGGGGGATAGATAGATAAATAGATAAGTACTCGCATATCGTATATCGAATGCTTGATCAACAGTTCATCCAGGTTGGCCACAAGAGCACCAAACGCCAAAAACAAGGCGGACCAAGAAAAAAACAACAACACGACCATCCTCACTCCGCCTTCCCTTCAATCTCAGGCAACACCACACCTCCCAACCACGCAAGGACAACTTCCACCCTTGGTCCATGTAAAGGGATATTGATTGGAACAGGTTTCTTCAGAGGTACCGCTCCGTTCGTTCCATTCGCCAAAACCATCTCTCCTCCTCCTCCTCCTCCTCCTCCTCCTCCTCCTCCTCGCTTGGGGTTGGAGCCACCGTTCCCGTTCTTAGCTTTGTCCTTCTGAGCTCTCACAGCCTCCCTCTCCCTTCGAGCCTTCTCAGCTTGTTCTCTCTGCCTCGCGATAACGGGAGCCAGAAGGATACGCGCACATTCCAGAGCTTCCGTCGCATCCGATCTCGGTGGCACCCACGAACCGTTCGCATTTGCATTTGCATCCACAGCGACAGCGGGGACACTGAGCAAAGGGGTCGCAGACGCAGATGCAGACGCCGAAGCCGACGTAGACGTAGTAGCACCATCAGGCGTACTACTCCTCGGCGTAGTCGCAGCGGACGTACACGCCGAAGACGAAGTCGAAGCCTCATAAGGCTGGTATTCCTCGATCCTAGCCACAGGTTCAGGTTCAGGTTCAGGTTCAGGCTCGTATTCGATCCTCTTCCCTTTCCCCTCTCTCTCCATCTCCCTCTCTCTAATCTCCCTCTCCCTCTCCATCTCCGCCAACCCCTTGACCCGCCCGACGGTCCACCCTCCAGCAAGTCTCTCGAGTACCTCGATGAACTCGGCTTGAGCCATACTCCTAGGTGGGAGAAACACAGGATACCCCTCCAACCCATCCACAAGAGCCGCCGTACGCGCAAACCGACTAAGAATACCCGCGAAGTCACCCAACAGAAGCATACACAGCAAAATCGAAAAGTGGGATTCCACAAGAAGGGGATGATACGTCGTAAACGTCGGTACCGGAACCCGTGCACCAAACGACGAAGGGGAAGGAGAAGAAGAAGCAGGAGGAGGCGACACGGGTTGATGCGATCCAGGTCGAATACTCTCCGACAGATAAAACGCGTATTCTGTTTGATTCAACAACGCGACGTGTCGGCACTCTTTGACCCAATCGTACTGTTCCGATTCCGATTCCGATTCGTTTCCTTCTCCTCCTCCTCCTCCCTCTGTACTCGTACTCGGGGGACGAAAATCATCTACCCCAATCGGTGGTGGACCACTTTCCAACGAATCAAAGTGACCGAGGAACCGTTCGTGATCGCGGATACTCTTCCGGAGTAGCGTTTCGACTTTGTCTCGGATACCTTTCTTCCCCCCGACGGTGACTCCTCCCACAAAGGTTTCCCTGTACACTCGAGCTTTCTCCCCACCGCTCGGTCCGAGAGGACCGTCTCCCCCCACTTCGACACCACCGTACCTCCCTTCCTCCAAATAACTCAACCTCAACTCCGCCCCATCCACCGTAGGCTTCCTCGTGACCCCTTCGAGCTCAAGCGCAGTCGACTCGACGATATGCACCGCATGCGAAAGATAAGCCGCACCCCTCAAGAACAACAGCTGCGGTTCGATCGGGGAGGGGGAAGAAGGATACGGTAACGTCGTTGGATGAGGTGTCGGTGTCGGCCCAGCAGCACCCATCGGTTCAGGTGAAGGAGCCGTCGTCGAAGGTGCTTCGGAGGAGTCTTCGTCGCCCACACCTGTAGCTTGTGGTTGTTTTTTACCCCGTCTCCCATTCCCGCCACCTTTCTTCCCCTTCTTGCCTTTCCCACCACCACCTCCGGACGGGGCACCGTCTTTCTCTCTACCTCCACCTACACCCCCGCCGACGGCTTCTCCGTGTACGCCCCTCATTTTAACTTTTCGGACTGCACGGGCTTCTTTAAGTGCGTATGTGAAATCTTTGGTGGCTTGGACGTATTCGTCTTTGAAACAATGGACGATCCCTCGTGTTCGGTAGAATTCTAGACGTTGGGGTTGCGCGAGGATGAGTTCGTCGAGGGTTTGTGTTGTTGTCGATTCTGCTAGTTGGCTATACGGGGTAGGTGTAGGGTGAGCAGAGGTGGAAATACGAAGAAAAAGAAAGGATACGCACCGAGAAGGTATCTTCTCATGAAAGAAATGTACATATCTCGCATCCACATCGTTCGGATCTACACAACATTCGAGGCAGTTCAGTCAGTCGACAAATGAAGGACAGACACAAGAAGACTCACCAAACCTCAACACTCTCTCCGCAAGATCATCAAACACGCTCCCACCTTGCATCACCATCACACTGCTCGCAATCTCATCAGCTTTATACGCCTCCGCCAACTTTTGCACCGCAAGCGCACGCAACCGATGAATCCGCATAGCACTCATAGCGACGTTTCGACCGTTGGCATGGCCGTTGGGGGTGGGGTTGAATCCGAGAGCTTGTGCAGTCGAGGTTGCGCTAGCCGTCGCGCTCGTGCCCCCACCGAAAAGACCCCCACCCCCACCGCTAGGCCCCATACCAGAAGCTCTCAATTCGGCGGCAGACATTCCACTGCTGGCTCTTACACTCAACTCTGCTGCCTCGTCGATGAGTCTCCTGATCGATGCTACGTTCTGGAAGACGCCTGGGTCGATAGGCGGGGGTGTTGGTTTGCCTATGCCTATGCCTAAATCTGGTTGGGTTGGGGAAGGAGGGCCAGATACTAGAGACGATGACGAAGCAGTGGGGAATCCGGGATAGGGGTAGTGGTTGTAACCGTAGCCATTCGGGTTGGTGAATGTGCCAACGTCGGGGTTGGAGGAGAGGTTGAGAGAATGGAAGCCTCTGTCCCTGTCTCGTTCGCGGTCTCGTTTGACGTTGTTGTAGTTTCCGTTTCCGTTACCGTTGCCATTCCCGCTGTTGTTGTTGTTATTGTTGTTGGTATAGTAAGGCGTGTTGGATATCGCTGGTACTGGGCTACCCTCAGAAGTTGTGATTGTTGGTGTCGGTGGTGAAAGTGTCGCAGGATCCAAGTTGAGTGCTAAGAGTGATTCGAGAAGTTCAAGAGGCAGTTGAAGCCATGGTCCCTGCAAGATCGAGTGGTTCAGAACAAACTAAAAGGCAGAGACAAGAGACTGGACGTACATGATAGGAACTGATATACTTCCAATGCTTGTTCCTGCTGATACAGAGCACTGGAGGCCTGTCCTTCTCCCGTTCTCGCTCCTTCATTCTCTCGCTTTCCTCGCGAGCCTTGACGCTAGCACTCTTCTTAGGCTTCTTCTTCTTCTTCTTTTTCTTGCCAGTGGCATTTTCTTGCAATAACACAGCGTCTCCGTCCGCGTCCAGATCCAAGGCGTCGCGGTCGTCCGCTAAAAATTCGGATGAGTCTCTACCTCCGTCTCCAGAGACAAAAACATGACCACCCAAGAGAGTCGTGGGCGTCGTAGGCGTAGCGGGTGTTGAAGGATCCGGGCTCGTCGAGAGTGAAGACGACATTTGTGATTTCTCGTAAACCCGTTCTCCGTTAGGACCTCAGTTCAACACAAATAAGCCCAGTTTTGCCCCAATCGTCTGCGTTGTCTAGGAAGTCTTTGTATATATCAACGCTGTGGGCGAGTAGCAATGAAAGGTTGAATGGAACAGATAACGAGAACGGAGGCTGAATAAGATAAGTAGGACCTGGACTGTGGAGGGAATGATGATACCCGACTCTGACGGGTTGACCGTGATGGTGACTGTCTGGCTCAGGAAAAAACACTGACAGGTGACGAGACAAAATTTCTCACGCTATCGTTTTAGCGTACCGGATTTCCGGGCCCTGAGGCGATGAGTCCGAAATATCCGAACGCCTGAATCAAGTCCGAAGGGATCCGGAGGAGGTTCAATAGAACTCAGAAAATTTGTCATTGGAAGGCGATATTTAAAAAAAGCTGCATAGTTCTTCATTCCCATTGATGAGAGTGGGATTCGAACCCACGCCCCGGAGGACCAGATAAATTGCACACCGAATGTGCTGATCCTTAGTCTGGCGCCTTAGACCGCTCGGCCATCTCACCATGGATTTCTGTCGACGCCTTGAAGATTCATTGTCTCCTCCTCCTTCTTCATCGATCATCATTCACGCCATCATGGCTGATTAAAAATTTTGTATTCATCCACAGTCGCGATTTTGCCCCACATAAATCTGTACGACCAACCGGATCTCAGCATCTCGCTCATTAATCAGTTATCCAGGCCCTCGAATTCTCAAAGTCGAACCAGCTTGTTTAAGAATCTCCTCGAATCTCAGTGTACGAAGACCGGGTTCGACTTGTGACTTTGCACTCTTCTTCAACTCTCAATGATTGGGACGCCTCTGGATCTGGTGAGTACAAGTAGGTCGTCTTCAACCTGATGATAGCCAGTCGACCGGCAATGCCAGCTCAAATCCTAATTCCGATATCACCACGATCCGGAGATAGCAGTAAACAATTCGCTTGAACACCTTCCTTGCTCAGGCGTTGCGCTTTGACTCTGACCGTGCTTGGACTGGATCACAGATCAAGATGGGGAAGGAGGTCCGAGGAATCCGTCGCTGAACGTCTTTGGCAAACTTCACCGTTCATCTCGTTCTCGAGGTTGGACCCTGCCAAAATCTTATGCTAGTCAGGCTCGCGGTATAACCCTTCTTCTCTTTGAATCGCCAGCTGAGATTCCCTTTTACTCCATCCGTTCGTTCGAGCGCACACTCAGGTACCATGTAGATCAAGGTCTTATGGTTCGCCTCCTTTTGTGGAAGCACCGTGGTCCCCGCCGTCGGCTGACACTCAACATCAGGCGTGATCCCACGAGGAACAACCTTTACTTAGACTAGGCTGTAGCAAGTTGACCACGAACAGACATTCGATGGCTGGCCGCGGCGTGATAATGGACGACTCTTCCGCTAGTGGTCGTATGAACGCTGGAAGTTCTGAGATCGATCGGGCCCTACTCTCTACTCACCCCAGTAACAATCCACGCTGGGACCGTCCTTGAAAAGTTTTGTCCACACGACATGGGCCAAACGGGCAGAAACGGTGACGCTTCGGATACACGCACCCAGACTAACTTCAGGGGCAATTAATATGATCCAAACGCCACCAAAGGCACTGAAAGATCCCATTCTTTTAGTGCCAGGATTGTAACATCACTCCCTGCGTACCCAGTGGCACGGCCTCCACCGCCTTCGGGAGTAGCATCCCCCAACTAAGTTCGCGTGCTTACCAGTGGAATCGTGATTCTGCTTCTTGTCCTCGCTCGGGTTCTGCGCTTCCTATTCTCTGGAACAGAAGGTATGCGGCTGAACTAAATTTCCGGAATCACTGCCGGCTTCACATTCGGAGGAATACCAGTCTTGGAGCTTTTCCCTCAGCCACCGAATCACCCTGTGCCGTATTTTCCATCGCGATTCGGTCAGCGCCGGCGAGCTAAGAATTTCTCTTCAATCGCCAGGCACCTCGCGAGCTCCCAGAATGCTCGGCTCCATAACACTTCGTCGAAAACAGCTTCTCAGATCTCTCGTCCCGAAAACTTATCCTTGGGACCCATCTCAAAGTCCTTTCATTTTTGACCCTGGCCAAGTTTTTCTACATCTCAAATACGTAGAAGGCGCTATAGCCAAGTGGTTACGGCGACAGATTCGAATAAATTTCGTCTACGTCTATAATCTGTTCCTCTTTGAGGGCGCAGGTTCAAATCCTGCTGGCGTCGTAGATACTTTTTTCTCCGATTGTGTTCAACGCACGCACCACATCAGTCAGAAAGCGTGAGGTGAAGTCTGCGCCGAGGAACGAAGAACCCGTTCAGAATGTATACGACCTCGCGTATCATACTGCGACCAAACGACTGATCAAAGTTCAGTTTTTTTTGTACCGTTCGCCCTTCTTCCGAGTGAGACAATAAATTATATCCAGTACTAGCCTAGTGATCCACGGCACCCCAAGATTCACGGAAGGCGAACCAAATCAACAGCTACATACCTACAGCCACCCAACATTTGGTCCTATTGGAGGGGTTGAAAGTTGAAATTGCCGAGTCTAAATGAGTGATATTGAAAACCATTATAGAATCGGGGAAGTTATACACAAGTCCGCACATAGCAAATATAAAGCGATCGTCAACACCTCTACGATGAGGCCACGGAATCCCGTGTAAGGGGAGGCTTTCGCAGAAATCGATTCTCCCAAGGATTTCCAGCGTCGCGGAGGCCCACCACATCCAACAAGAATGTATGAACTTCACTCGCTTTTGGACGGTCTTGCGCCTGCTGCGCCCAGCATCGCTCGATCATATCCCAAATATTATCCGGACACCAGAACTCCGAGTATGGTCGAGGCGGTCTCGACTTGAGGAAAAAAACCTGAAGCATGACGGCTGGATCCACGATATTCGCGAACGGTGGTTTGCCCGTAATGATCTGGTCCGCGAGGAGTGATTACTGCCATCAGCAGTCGCACGGGAACTAAGCGAAGGGCTTCTGACCTCGAGAACGGTGCATGCAAAAGCGTATATGTCTCGCGCAAATTTGTCAGTCTTCGCCTTGACCCTCTCTCCACTGTCGCCCGGGTTGCTTGGAACTGAATCGGTGTCACTGAGGTGGAATAACTCGGGCGCCATCCAGCGAAGGGACCCCTTCTGATCTCCCGTGATCGATTTTGTTCGAGTGAGGGTCTCAGCGACTATTATCGCCAGCCCGAAGTCCGCAAGTTGGGGTTTTCCGTGTTTGTCTACGAGAATATTGACCTACAAGTATATGAGTCGGCATGGTCGCAGGAGAGGAAATTTTCGGATGAAGACTCACTCCTTTAATGTCCCCATGCACAATCCTGAGCTCGTGCAAATAAGCTATTCCCGTGGCTATTTCGAGAATCTACGACAGACTGAGCGAAGGCCACCAGTCAAAGTGTAGAGGCTTACAGCCGCCAGTTTATCGTGACCAGGATTCATCTTCAAGAAAGTGATGATATCTCCGTTGTCCATCCAAGGTGAGACCAGACAGAAGCGTCGCGGGAAAAGTGTAGTACTGACACCATGAAAAGAAAGTACGTTAGGGTGGTTCAGCTGAGTCCATAGTAACGCCTCCTTGTGAAAATCCTAGTAGAGAAGGACATGCTCAGATAACTACCAAGCCCTGAACAATGAACGAACCTCGGCGAGCTCATCCTTCTTGCGTTGGTCCGCTTGAAGATAAAACCTCAGAACCTTGAGACACACTGGTCGGCCTCTATAGATTCCTTTATATATGTCCTTCACATGCTATTCAAACCTTCGCCCGATACGGAACAGAAAGTTACGTACCGCAAAACCCCCGCAGGCCACAGGATCCGTTCCTACTTTGGCAACCTCGTTGACGAACAGCGAGGCTGGCAGGATGTGGTGTTTGTTCACGAGAGCCCAAAGGCACTTTCTACATCTCCTGTGATACTGTGATTGGATTGTGTCGAACGATGTAGCGTGAATCTTCTGATCGCTAATTCAATACTGAATCACAACATCCTACGAGGTAAGATCTGACCGCTTGGAGCACGTCAACGGCGTATTGCACTTCTGAGCTTTCCAACTCCAACTCCAAAAGCGCGTTTATACCACCGTCCTCCGAGAATGCCCCTCGCAAGGCCCTGATCAAAGCGGTCCTTTCAGGCTAAAGAATCAACTTGAATGAGTAAAACTCGAGGAGAAACTTAGGAGATACAATACACATTTTTCAACAACTCGGGGTGCCGCCTTGCCAACTCGTAATGAACGTCACTCGACAAATTCTTGAATTGGGGCGTCGGTAAAGTGGCGAGCTTCTGTCGAGCCCGATTTCGCTTGGGATGATAGTCCTCTCTCGCAAAGAGGAAGGGGACTGAACGAACGTGAAAAGAATCAGTGCTTCTCCACAAATGAATTTTGCGGCGTCGCACCTTCATTCTCATTTTTTCTGCGGATGAGTTCATCGTATACGTCGGTCGAAAGTTCATGAAGTTTGGAGACTGTGAGCCTGGTGAGCCTTTGCCTTGCTGCAGATCGGAAGTTAGGTGATACTGGTGAGAATGGAGCTGTTCAGAAGAGGGTCCAGGAGATGTAAGGAAAGAAAGGCACCCCTGGAAAGGTAAGAGCGGGTCGAGAGGAAAGTTGCGTTTGAACATCACGGAAGAGCGAAGGTAATGCTCTTAGATATAGCTAGACCCATCGACTGGCAGCCCAAAAATACGACCCATGGGAGATACCAAAATAGGAGAAGAATAACTACCCAGGATGATTTGAGATTCTGTGGTTGCCTATCTTCTCGATCTGGAAGGGTAACGGGTACCAAGGAACGAGACAGGATATCGACCGAGATAACTGTGATGTGACAGTAGGAGGCCAGTGTCAGTCGGATTCATCGTGATAAGATGTCGTACTCACCCAATCATAGGACGAAAGTGCCATACCCAGCTCTAGCTCTCCCTCCCAAACCAACTGCGGTGCTGCTATGAGATCTTGTAGCCATGGTCTGGTTCAGAGACGTAAATAAACCCGACAGGCATTTATTTCATTCTCGTGCTTCATAGTGGCGCGTGAGGTCGTAAGGTTGTCTGTGATGTTGACGTTGTCCCGTATACTTTATAGAAAAATCGAGTTCTTCTGCGACGGAAGTCCCCTCGACGTTGTTTGTCGCGATTTTGCAGATGACCCACACTGATTGAGCTTTGATTGACTTCATTCGAGGCCAATCAGAAGAGGCATAGAGCGAGATGAATTGAGCTGTCGTAATGATGGTGGTGCGAAAGCAAGACCAACACGTCGCCCGTGATTTAGCTTTGGCTCCCACACATCGCTTGCGATCGTCAGTGAGTAGCATAGTGTGGATATCCGATACTCGAGACTAGCTCACGGTCCACATTCCAACCCCCGCACGATCGAACCGACTACTTTAAGTCTACGCTTAACGGGATCGATTCTCCGAATCTCCCTCAAAGCTTTCCGGAATGATAAGCTCGCCCTCGACTCGTCAAGTTTATGAATGCACGTTGTAGAGGAGCTTCTGGATTTCCTTCTTCTTGCCAGGCTTGGCCATGAATACGTCGCAGCATCCTCGACATCTCGAAGTACAAACGTTCAAGACTGTTCAACTCCGGCCAGGCACACAAACGGGAGGTCATCGAAATTTGATATCTCCCCCTTGGCCAAACCGTCTCACCTTCAAAAACATGAGGCCAATCCATTATATAGATACATGCGACGAGTGTTCTAAAAAGACCATACTACAACATAGCTAAGATACATACGCGCGCGAGAGCGCGATGTTCACACCCGTGGGTCCTCAAAGAAATATATCCTCCCAACCAGCCCCAGACCGGCGGAGACTCACTAGCTTCGACAAAAATCCATGCACCTCACTCGCTTCCGGACGATCCTGAGATTGTTGTGCCCAGCATCGCCGGACCAGTGCCCAAACGTTGTCGGGGCACCAGTAAATCGTTGGCGGTGGTCGAGACGGTCTCGCGCCTTTCGTTCCGACCTCTAAAATGACCATCGCGTCCACTGTCATGACATCTGCAAACGGTGGTTTACCTGTAATGATCTGTTCCACAAAGTTCAAACCCGTGACTACGAGTGCATGAATATAAGCTGGCGTACGAACCTCGAGGACGGTGCATGCGAAAGCGTATATGTCTTGACCGAACCTGTTGACTCGCTCCTTTGAGCCCTCTGTAGTAGCATGGATAGCGTTGCCAAAACGAAATAGCTCTGGGGCCATCCAGCGAATAGACCCCTTCATCTCGCTAGTGCTTGGGTTGACCCGTGTTGTGGATTCGGCGACCGTGATCGCCAGTCCAAAATCTGCAAGGAGAGATCGACCCTCTTTATTCACGAGTACATTGGCCTAAAAGTATGGGGTAAGTGCCACGAGAGGAACGGGTTGTGAGAAATGACTGACTCCTTTAATGTCTCCGTGCACGATCTCGCACTCGTGCAAGTAAGCCATCCCTGCTGAGATATCAAGAATCTAGATAGTAAAGTGAGTTGAGGCCGGTGACCAAGGCTTTTAAGCCCTACCGATACTAGCCTGTCGTGGCCAGGATGGAGTTCCAAGAATCCAATTATATCTCCATTCTCCATCCAAGGAGAGACGAGGCAGAAGCCTTGAGGAAAAAGTGTGGTGTTGACGCCAACGAAAGGAAGTAGATTGGGGTGGCTGAGCCGAGTCCATAAAAGCGCTTCCTTATGGAACGCCTGCAAGAGAAACAACACGCTCGAACACTGTCCTCACAATTCGAAGCGAGCAAGAATTGACGCACTTTGACCAGCATATCCTTCTTTCGCTGGCGGCCTTGTGCATGTACCCTGAGAACCTTGAGACATACTGTTTGGGTTCCATGGCTTCCTTTCCAGATGTCCTTGGTGTGCCCTTCAGATGAAACCTACAACAGCCTAAGGTAGACGCGCACCGAGAACCCTCCGCCATTACAAGGTTGCACTCCCTCCCTGGTTACATCGTTGACGAATAATGAAGCCGGTAAAGTGTGGTGTTTATTCACAAGGGCTTCCAGGCATGTCGCACATTGCTTGAGATGTCCAGAAAGGTTAGGGTCAAGCCTCGCAGAAAGGATCTCCTGTGGATAGACCGAGATAAGTGATTGCGTGCAGTGGCTGCAAGTAGTAAACTGACCAGCTGGAGTAACTCGACTGTCCGAGCGACAACTGGTCCTTTTTCAAGTGCCAGAAGTGCATTCACACCCGAAATTGTTGATAGTTTCCCTCGTAGATCATCAATTGTTTCGATTCTTAGCGGATTGCTCCCGCCGGTATCGGTGGTCCTTGCAGGACGGAGCTTGGGGCTATCGCAGAATGAAGAGGCAGGCGTGCATAGTCCAGGACCGCAAGTTGTAACGTGGCCGGGGTCGGTATCCAGCGCAACATCTGAATCAGTTTGTAAGCCATCTTTTGATCTTATCTGAGGATCTGCTTGCTTGATGTCGAGGCTTGCGATGCTTGATTGAGTCCGCTAGCATTTGGGAGTCAGCGCAGAACTTTATTGCCAAGGGAGACACACACCGCAAGGACGTCGAGCGCCCCTCTGAGCCTTCTCCTGAAGCCTTGTATACTGTCGAGATCTGACTCGGCAGATAGATAAAGTTTCCATATCGCTTGGTCGGCGCGTCGCTGTGTGAAGACCTTGATTTCCTGGAGGGTTCTGACATATTAATCATGGACGTTAGAGAGGCAACCGAAAAGAGGATGATAACGCACGTTTGAAGGGCTTCCAGATGAGCTGTAAGCGTGGTCGAGAGCTTTGCAGGGTTGTTCTTGGTTCTGAGGGCTTTGCAACGAGTAGAAAGGCTAGATGCCAGCATACACGTCTCGTAAACAAGTTTACGGAATGGCTCTCCGTTTGGCTCGAGGGCCTGGAGAAGCGTGCGAAAACCAATGACGTGTGTAAATAAATTCGGCTGATTGGCTTGGCCAGAGTCTTGATCGTGTAGACCACCTGTACGGGTGTGTCGGTCTGCTACCTGTAGGCGTCGTCGAGGAGGATTTGAAGAAAGTAAATTTGCATCTCCCACTTCTCATAAATATGATGAATTCACCTGTGCAACATCCACAATCTCCATGGATAGCTTGGAGATCTTCCCCAACCACGATTCCACGGCAGAGACGTTCATTACCTCTTGTATAGTGTTCAGTGCCACCGCGAAGGAGGAATTCCCCCAGAGTGAGCTCATTGTTCTTCTCGTGCCGGACATGTACTTGGATTGATTGGTATCTGACTGTACTTCTCGCCGATCTCGGTCCGTCGTGAGGCTTGAGAAATAGATTGGGAGGAAGAGGAGACCCAAAGATATAAGCCTATGATAATGTTGAGCCTATGTTGTTGGATGGACTCGAGTTGTGAGATTCGAATGAAATAGCCACTTGCATGCATATAAACCTGCCAGAAGATGTTTTGATCGGTTCCTATTGAGGGGGTGTCAGTAAACTCGCGACTCGGAGGCAGCTCACTACGTGTGCCACAGCACGGATTTGCGAGCTACCTGCCAAGTACAGACCGCCGGGGATAGACTTCATCATCATCATAAGAATCCGAAGCAAAAGATAGGCGCTCGTGGCTCAATTTGTTCGGCCAATTAGCGGAGTCGGTCAATGTATCATGTTTTCATGTTTTCAGGTCATACCTATCTGGGAGCAGGCAACACAGCCAGAGGTAACCAGAATCGGTTCGACTGGACACCATGGTCCCTCGTAAAGGTTTGACCCGGTGGTGCCCTCGGAGGGTTGACATGGTGTCAAACCTTTACCATCATGTCAACTCCTTCCCTCTGTAACATATTCCGGCAATCAAAATAGTCGTAGAAACTTTTGCAGTTTTTCATGGTCAGAATCCGTGTTTATATGCCAAACATGTCAAATTTGGTATAGACTTGGGCTACCCAATCACGGATACAGAATTTTGTGTACCATATTGTTGGGCGACAAAACAGCTTCAGACCCTATACACACATTGATTCTCAACCAAACTTGTATGTCTTTTTCACGCACTGGTATCCTTGAACGAGGTGGCTGCGACTGAAGAACTGAAGGGGGTCCAAGATCAAAAAAAAAGACCCGGGGTCAATTTTTTCCTGAGAGGGGTCTGAGACCAATGACCCCCCCCTACGCAATTTCATTTCTTATATGGTGTGCACGTGCCTTATGTTTTGGCATTGTCGGATAAACAACAAGATTGAGCGTCTTTCAGGCTACTGCAGGTTTGATATTTTAATCTGCTATATGAGAGCAAAATAAATGTCCTTGTGAATGATTGTTCATGGTATGCATTTCTTTCCTGCAACCCACTGGCACCGGTCAGGGTGCAATCAAGGAGTGGGAGTACCTTAGCTACAGATTCTGTTAAATGACTGATCCTGTCTGACTGGTTCCTTGTCAGATTGTAGTTCAATGCGCAATAAAAGCCTGAATTGAGGCCCAAGACTCTTGAGAAACAGTCAAGAGGTGTTCAAAAATCTTTTCCCGGGGGGGTACCCCCCGGTCAGGGAATCAGATTGGGGGAGCCCCTTGCTCACCTGCGCGGCGCGCCGCATCCACAATCTCCATGGCTAGCTTAGGGACCTTCCCTACCCGCGATTCTGCCAGCGGCAGAGATGTGCATGACCTCCTTCAGGGTGTTCAACACCAAATTCCACAAAGCGAGCTCTTCCTTCTTCTGCTGCCGAACACATGCTTGAGTTGATCAGTATCTGATTGTATTTCCCGTTTACGAAGAGCACCCAATGTACGTTCTTCCTCAATACTACCGGCGTCGAAATGGATGACGAGGTCGAGTAGCTGTAGGCATAAGCATGTTATTCTATAGATTCAATTCATAGCGTGCCTGTTCCCTTCTGATGGTCAGCACCGCATTGATATACGGCGTCCTCAGCGGCGTGAGCTCGTCTGTTGTAAAGGTTGACTAGTGACTGTCCCCGGGGTGAATGATGTATTAGACAGAATGGTCACGACATCGACCCCCGGAAACCGGTGTTCAGAAGTGGACCCGTGCCGGATAATACTACTATTCGTCGATTTCGGTCCATCGTGAGGCCTGAGCAGTAAATTGGGAGGAAGAGGAGACCCAAAGATATGAGTCTATGATAATGTCGAGCCTATGTCGTTGGATGAACTCGAGTTATGAGATTCAAACGACATAACCACTGGCGGCCCACATATAACAGAATCTGGAAGATCTTCAATCGGTATCTTTAAATGTCGACGTATCGCCTCCAATACCTCAGTTGAATGTCCTGCCAGCGCGGCTGTGCTGTACAGTACGCATATGGGACCCCTCAGTGTTCGTTGTTAGGTCAATAAGGCAATATTGTATGTTTTTGAGCCATCAGTACTCAGTCATTTCTTCATCTTCTGCGCGTACAAGCAAGGTGTGCTGCCGCGCGAGCGGTGCTTCCCGAGTTATACAGCTATCGCAGAAAATTACGCCGCCAATCAGCTGATTCGGGGCGCGCTCACTGCTCATACCGTCCAATGTTCCAGATCGGTAAGACGCGACTTTCTCACAACGTCCTGATCCCCTTTTAGCTTTCCCTCAGTCTAACATTCCGGTATCGCCTGTCGCGAATCTGGTTATGGTAAGGAAGGAGCCCATCACTGTCCACCGCAGGCATCAGAGCCAAACACTTTCCCCTTCGAGATCCCTTGGATGGATCTGGAATATCCCTGCAGCTCTCGTGGACCGAGTTGGCACTTCAACGCCTCAAGGACTTCCCATCACTGAGTCTTCGAACGCGTCATCAAAACCGCAAATGCAATGCTCTCAGGACGTTCAATCAATCCGGCCTGTCACCAACCGTGTCCGCAAGTTCGTAAATCCCTAAAGCCTAAGCGCTACTCTCATCCTTGGTTCCCTGCTTGAGGCGGGGTTATACGTACTACTACATGCAGGATACCTAAGCCACAATACGAGCCATTCTCCGCTTTTCAACCCGTATCGCAAGCCCCAACGACGAAAATCTGAAACATGATACGTGTCACTCGCACCTTCCCCTGGCTTCCCCCCCCCCCCCCCAAACCCCAGTACCCAGCCTAACGAGCCTTGAACAATGAACGAGCCTCACCCTATACCGGTCGGCTTTGGGAGCCTCAGCTAATAACTCATGCGCACGTCCGACTGATTAGATCACAGCGACCAGCTTACGAACCCAGGCTTCGTTCCAGTCTTTCTTATCAACCTTGAACCCATGCCCCGAGAGTGTCCCTATCGCGTCGCCGTGAACGTGTGGACGTACTCGCAGATAGCTAGAGAGCGTATGCGGCTACGAGGACAAGCGAGATTTGTACTCAGGAAGACATTTTTTTACTAGTTGAAGTCCCGAACTTCCGGTATATCCGAGTTCGCGAGCGGCGACGTCCAAGTTTACAAAGACTACCCAATTCTTATAGAACCAGGCAGCTCACAAACATACATTCATACTACATGTATCCATAAATTCCGTAACGCGATGAATCCGTGATCCATCCTTGGTCCTACAACAACATCCGCAGTCTATCAATCAAGCCACCGCCGGTTCCAAGCATTGAATATAGTACAAAAAGGCCAAGCCGAAAAGAAAGAAATGAGATGTGGGGTCTCAGGTATGAGATATGTGTGATATAAGTATGACGGAGAGAATCCTGAGGGTGCCTTGACAGGAATAGAATATCCGGAAAAGCAACATGTCGTCATCTACAAGGGAGAGAAGGAAGGTGCAGAATAGCATTACAATTGTCAGAAAGAACGGAGGGGGTGTCGAATCGTCAATTGTCATGAGAGCGAATTAAACGGGATAACCATGAGCGTTCCCTGTGGATAGTGTAGAAATAATCATAGGCCGAAAGCGATGTGGACGAGAGGGATTCATGATGTTGTGGAGGTTGTAGGTTGAGCGTCTAGATCTTGGCGTTCGCAACGACGTTCGCATAGGTTTCCTTCTTCTCATCCTCACCACCGACACACTCCCAAGGTTCGTCGACCGTAGCAGGGACGTCCTTGGTCTGGATAATGTCGTCCAAGACGATTACAGAACGAACGTGTGGGATGAATTCAAAGTCAAGGTCTGTGCAAGACGACATTCTTGAGTCGAGCTGAATCGAGAAATGAAACGGAAAGTAAACACACCTCTTCCCTTGACCTTGCTAGGCTTCCTCACAGAAACCACCAAATCCGCAAGCTTAGCTTCCCTGCCCGCAAAAGTCGCTTGTTCTCGTTCCCGAACAACCTCCCCATGGGTCTCTACCCAGTCCTCCCCGGCCTCGGAAGTGACATCATCCGTCCCGCTCGCTGGCTTTCCGGCACCCTTGTCCTTCCACCCGCTTAGCCCGGCGGCGGTGAAGCTCGGTATAGGGAGCCACCGCCTGCCCGAACCAACAGATCCGAACGTCTTCCGGCCCAGGCTGAGCTCCCTGCTCTGCTTCTGCTTGCTCCTGTGTCGGTCATGTTCGTACGCTCGTTGGTCCTTCGTGCTGAAGAACGTCATGGAGAGGCTGAGCGGTTCCGATTCCGATGGTTGAGAGCGGTCAGAGGTCTCGTTGGCAGGGAGAGGGGAGGATTGGGTGAAAGTGAGAGAGGTCGTAGTGGGAGCAGACATGATTGAGGAATGAGAATGAGAATGAGAATGAGAATGAGTTGCTGGCAGTGGTGGTGGTATTGGTTAAAGGTATGAAGCTGAGATGAGGCACTGTACTCGGCGGTTCGTCAGTGACTCTATATGGGTAATTGGTAAGAATGGTTCGTTGCAGTGACTGATAGCGCAATGGTAACACCTTATCGAAATAGGCAACGGGAATGGAGAACTCGAAACAGGGAGAACGGTTGAGTGGGTCTGATAAGATAAGCTCCGCTCGCCCGTTCGCTGGTACTTGCCCGATCTGGAATATTTCCGAGGAGGTACTTGCGCAGTTTGAATGCGTCAGATCGCCTTAGTCCTATTGTTGGTCGACCGTGCGCCGGAACTAGGGCGGTCCCCTCTTGTGCGGTCAAACGTTCTGGGGGGCATCGTCATCGCCGTTGCCAACAAGATCGTGAGACAAAGCGGTACCTCCTTCATCTCCCCTGGTCATCGGGATGATGATAGATTGCACCCTATTGCACCATAGGAAAGTCATAGGAGAGATGAGCGGGATCGGGATACAAAAGGGGAGCCGTCTGGCGGGCTAGCGGTCTGGGTAATCCGGGCAATCTGTACCGTATATACGCTATATTTTCTGCTCCATTTAGATTGGGACTGGACGACAGCGATAGAGATAACGAATAAAAAGGCAGGCAAGTTGGGGGTCGAACTGATGGTGGGAGGGAAGGAAGCAGCTCGGAAGATGATGCCGTAACACGTTCATGATGGATTAGCTTAGAGCACGTTGATCGCACGACTCTACGGTCCTCTTACCATCGGACTATCACGCAACCAGATCTCACGTAGGCTGGTATTGGTTCGGCCGTACGTGCTTCAACTTGCTCGCTCGGTATGTATTTTCTGGGTATGGGAGTGCACGTAAAAGCACACGCAACACGGACTCCAACTTCTCGAATCTTTGGGCCTCCAAGAATCAGGCTAAATCAAAGCCCAAGAAGCTTCACGTTCCTCAAGTTGGGAATTCAAACAGTGCACGTTGGATAGAGTGGGTAGAATACGTACTCTGGAGAAAGCTCCACCAGCCGGGAGCTCCTATACCTTGATGGTACGTCTGCTCGGTTCAGGCAGGCTCCAAACCTCAAGTTGCAGTGAACAACAAGGAGACAAAAAGAACCTACAAGAGCAGCGCCCGGCGTACCGCAATCCGTATTTTCAAACTTGCAGGAGTGCATATGTCTTCCTCGGCCCCGGTCCCGAACGAAGGCTCCCTCGGCCATATTCCAGCGTCCGAAAGGACCCACTTTGACGTTGTTGTGCGACGTACAGCCTTTCACTAGGCCCCTTCAATATGGTCATTCTGGCGGGGACACAACTCAAAGCACTTGGTACTCACTTGGTACTTTTGCGGGGCTCCTGCCGTCAACTCCCCCCAATCGAAATCAATATCAAGGTTCAGCGTGCTTCGCTTGATCAACTAAACGCGCGCCTGCGAGTGAATTCAACCTCATTCACAGTTTTAAGACTCCAACAATCTATTCGTGTCACAACACCTTCTCCCCAAGCTCGAAGAAGCGATGAATGGGAATGAGGTTTTTCAAACCATGCCACAGGGCCAGACGTCTCCTTTGGAGCCTTTTGCACTTGGTGGGTAGATGGGCTTATCAGGACGCCATTGCGCGGCTGTAACTTGGACTACGTCGGTAATTACCTTTGGAGTTTGCAATTCAGTCGTGTTTCAGCCAGCCACAATCTGCGACGACTGGACCAGAGCATCAAGAGGTCTATTTATAGGACCTGCTCGACGTCGAGGGGAAGTTAAACTTGCAGGAAGCCCGAGGCTGCTGTCTGTGGGTTGAGCCCCTCGCCGGGCCCTTCAGTGACCAACTTCGATCACTTGCAAGGAAAAATAAAGGACTCAGCTCCTCAAAGTTGGCGTCCGTTGACATTCAGTGCCGCCAAATACCTCAAAACGATATTGATGATCATTCAAATCAATAGGCTCAGGGATTCGTGCGCCTCTGTAATGCAAAGTAACCCGAACTTTCAAGGTCTTGACCCTTAATGTTCCCATCGCGTCTTCATCGTGTGTTGTCTCTTCTCGTAGCTGTCAAGACCCAAGCCAACGGGTCTCATCTGAAACTCGAGGAAACATTTTGGATATAAAAGGCGAGGCCTCAGTAGGACTAATCTACCATCGAATCCTCAGTTCGAGCTACACTCTTGGAAGATAAGACAATGAAACTCACCAACATCAAGATCACATCCCTCCTCCTCCTCCTCGTCTCCATCATCCAGGTCCAAGGTTGCGTCCGAGTACACACCGAGATGACCTACGACGTCTTCGAGGGTGACATCATGTCCATCCAAGTCGTCGATAACGGCAACCAAGTCTGTCGCGGAAACGTCCGCCACGACGGGGCGAACCACGATACCACTTTCTGTCTTGATCAGAATAACGGATGTCAGGCGGGGTTTAGGGTTTGTATGACGAATGAGGGCAAGTCGGGGACGTTTTGGAATGATAGTGAGTCCTCGCCTCCGACTCTGTTCTTGTGGTTCGAATTCTTGACGTGTGGTTCCTACTACTAGACGCTGGGTACACTGGTCCATTAGGCCTTCAAGATGGAGATTCGTATAATCAAGCGTCGTACGATTGTGAATGTTGGGGTGAGCCGGAGAAGTGTCGCAAGTGTCGTGAGATCGAGGTTTGCTCGACGGATAATCATTCGAGTTGTGGTGGGGTTCCGCGTTGCAATTTGTGCGACCACCGGGGTTTTTGTTGAGTAACGTCGTTTCAGAGTTGAGGAGAGACGGGGGAAGAGAGGTAGTAGCTCTTCTCGCTGGTAGTCGAAGGCCATGGGATGAATGTGTTTGGATGATAGGAGTTGTTGAAGTGATTGTGGTTCGTTGACTTTACAATATGTCCGGCCTGTAGCATATATATCCGTATCGACAATGATTGAAAAACACTGAGCAGACATGGTCGCCCCAGTTTCAGCAGAAAGAACCTAGATCCAAGTAGTTTGAAAACTCCAGAGTTCAAAGGCATCGATATCCTCTACTGAGCCGAACGCAAACACGGCTCCTCGAATGGTTTGGGCTTACGTGCTCCAATTCTTGATAGGTGCTACATGAGCTATCGAACACCATACGCCGACTTGTTCCCGCTTAAGTCGAAGTTTCAGACTCGATCCACTTGACGATTCTTGTTGCTGGGACTGGCCGTGATGAACCTTGCACATAGACCACTATAGCCTGAGGTGTTCGTTCGAACGTTCGAAGTCGGTAAGAGAGAAATATTGAGAAAGAGACTCGGAGAGTGTGTACCTCCTGGAGTAACAGACTTTCGAGACGGGTGTAACGGTTTGAAATGAGTCTGTTGCGTTTTCAACGCGGCTCGGCTCCGGAGGGCCTGAGCGGCAAGCGCCGGTTTTCTTATTTCTTAGCATGATCAGTGCACAACTTTCTCCGTGACCACCATGACCTCCTCCGATGTCAACCATCTGGTGATTCGATACAACCGAGGTTAGGCAATCCTATAGACAGTGGTAGAAGAAGGTATCTTTTAGTTGGATATACCCCCAGGCAATAGTACGTCGTGCGTTGTCCCCTGCATCTTCCGAGCCTGGCACGCGTTGGCAGTCATTCGAATTTAATCCGACCTGCCTTTGTGCGCTCCGTGGGTGGTAGAAGATCTAGTGTGTGAACAGACACAGAGGTGTACCTTGGTGGCGAGTGCCGGAGTGAGCACCTCCTTTATCTGGCGTTGACTTTTCATCATTCTGAACTCGCCCGGAGGACGTTGGGTTGACATCGCGCGTACGGAGTACACAGGGTGGGCCTGGAAGGAAATGCAAAATCCGTCAATCATGTTCACAGTACGTTCGGAGCCCAAATATGTCCGCTGGACATTCTAAATTGTTTTCGCAACCGAAGAGTTTCCCCTGCCTGCATCCTGTTCACGAAAAGCTCGAAGACTTGCAAGTCAGCGGGGAATGTATACCTCAGGAGAACCCAACGAGGTACGCGAAAAACAAGAAATGCAGGTGTTCCTCGTAATGAAAAGCTCTGTGTAACAGACTGCTTGCGGAGGACGTTTTGGCACGGGATATTGTAAGTGTTGGTGAGGTGCGCCCTGGTCAATATACGAAGGCTCAGATACTCCGTTACGTGGATGGCCTGTGGAGGTGTCTCCTTCTGACGCGCACCGTCTACCGATATTCGTGGCCTCGCGCAACAATGCACCTTACTGCTAGGGATGGAGAGGTTTTGAGGACGAATGGCAGAATACTGCAACTTTGAACGTCGAGCTTGCGATTTGCCGCAAGAGGTTACGAAGCAAAGCGAGAAGGTCGCTTTTCGGCATATCTCCAAAGCAAAGGGGTACGTTCGGAGGGAAATCACCTCCGCTACATTCCGTTTGTCGATGTCACAGCTAGCGCCGATCCTGTTCCTCTACTGGGTCCTTTACCACCAAATATTGAGCGCTCTGATTCGTATAAAACGCGCTATCTTTGATCTCTCCAGATCACAACACAACCTTTCCACAGTTGTAAACCAGCACAAGTCTCTCTTCTGAACAATGGAACGCACTCTGATCTTCAACTACAAGCCCGGTCAACTCACCAGGGATGTGAACGTCGTCTTCGTCTTCGCCACTCCTACGCCATCGGAGCTCAGTGGGGATCAGAATCGTGTCGCCTGGTATGGTGTTTGGGCCGCTCTCATTTGCTAGAACGACGACGCTGACCATGTTTTCTCTTGATCATAGGAAAACGGCCAGTCTCAAAGCGGCGCCAGGCTCCACTGCCATCAACGCGTTCAGCGTTGACTACGATTCCAGACTGGGCTTCGGTGTCGCGCAACTTGTAAGTCGAAACCACCATATCTTTTGCTCATGGCGGCAATATTCACACCTGGCTTTCAGAGCAATGGCAATTCCGTGACTCCGAACTCCATGATTGAGATGAAGGTCCGTATCGAATTTTCCTAGTGCAGCCCTCAGTCAGCCTGATCACTTCCTTTGACACCGACAGCTCGGACAGACCACTGGTCTTACTCTCAATGGATCCACTCCTACTTGGTCCGACCCCACTGGAAGCGCAGCGAACGGCACGGTCATCCGTGCGACCAACAAGACGGGATATGTTCAGAACATTACAGTCGGTGAGAATGCCTTACCTCTTTGTGGCGCTCGTACCCAATCATGGCTCCATACTTACTTTTCATTACTAGGCACTGTGAAGGATCTTGGGGGTGGTTTCAGCATTCTTGTTCCTACGTTCCTGTGGAAAGTTGGGTAAGTGATGGCGCTGCGTTCTGGTGATTTCAGACTAAAATCGTGGTGCTTGAAGGGAGGGTCTCACCTGTGAAGCCAACTTCCGTCCAAAACTGAAGATGTATGTCAACCTGGACTATAAACGTGAGTCTCTCTCGCTCTCCCCCAACGAGGCTTGCAATTAGCTGATGTCCTTGATTCGGAATAGAAAACGACTTCATGACTGCCGACCTCACATCCATTGACCCGGTCTGGTCGGCCAATCTCTCTGCCTTGGGACGTAAGTAACAGATGCTGCAGAGTACTCCGTGATACTGACTTTCTTCGTTCATCGCTTTGTGCAGCTACCACGAACTTCTCCTTCTCCGAGACTCCTCAGCAAGGCTACTGCGTCACCTCTCTCGATATTTAAACCAACCAGATTATGCGAGCTCGCTTGAAGTGCGGCCGTGTCAGTGCATTCGTGGAGCAGAACCCTATTGTGGCTCACTGGATCGGAAGAACGGTGTTTTTGTTTATCTTTTATTCGGTACTTATTTAGTGTATGGTTAAGGGTTAATACTGTAGATTCTCCTTATGAAATTCATTGTTGTGTTTGATTTTGGTACAGGGGATTGTATTGCAAGGCCTTCGGGTTTTTGGAAGGTGTTTGATCTCTCCAAATGTTAGTACTAGGCCGCTGTGATCAATTTACTTGAAGTCCGAAGAATTGTAGTCCTGGCGCTTGTGGTGCTAGAAGTTATGGGGGCTACAAACCGACTATTAGAGCCTGGAGCACTCGAAGTTGAAGTAACTTTCGAAAAGGTGTACTATCTTCTTAATATCTCCTGTCGCTGAGTCGAAGTGAAATGACGCTTCGCAGCGGAGGGCCCGGGCGCCTAATGTAGAAATCAACCTTCTTTATAACCACCACGGTCCACGGTCGAATTCGAAGTCGACCATTTCCTTGATATTCCTCAGTGGTTCGAGCCAATCTATTGTTCGTCGCAACAAAGCGCCTCATGACAGTGTTTTTTTGACCTGTATTTGAAGGTCGCAACTACCTTTTTTCCTCTCCCCCATTTCTCTGCCCCGAAATACGCGAATGAATAACCTCCCAACTGACGTTTTTCAGGGTCTTGTTGCTTTTGCTTGGGTACAAAGATATCGAAGGTCCTATTTTGCTGAACTCGTACTAACAGTACATACCCTTAGATTGATTTTGACGACCTCAAAAACCTTCGATTGACCAGCAAACCCCTCTACTCTGCAACAGATCAAGCGTTCTGGACAAACCAACTCGTCAAGGTTATCATCGATGGCGAGTCGGACAATGAGGCCCCATTAGCGAAATTGGAGGCGTTCGTGGCCAAACCTGGATTTGCTGGGCGGATTCAGAGATTGGAATTAGATGTCTCTATACTAGAGCTGGAAAGAGAGGCAATGAAGAGAACCCGGGAGATTCTGGGTGACGGGGTGCGTGCGTTGAAGGGACTTCGATCTGTTAGGTGCGTGGCTCTGTTTAAGTATCTCCATTCTTTCCTGCATCGCTCATCTGGTATAGCTTGGATGTATCAGGCAGTGATCCTGAATGGGCTCCAGATACCATCTGTGAAGCTCTAGCAACACTTCCGTTGCTTTCCTCCCTCTCCATAAAGGCATCATATATGCAATACGACCTACCTCCTTCACCTCTTCACCTCTTCACCTCTTCACCCACGGGTCTCTAGAACAGCTATTGATATCCGACCCATACAAAGACCCATCACTCTACATTCAACCATTACGAGCGCTCCTCACGAGCAACCCTAATCTCGCACACCTCGACCTCCAGTTCCACCCCCAATTCACACTTCCCGTTGCTCCTTTCTCGGATCTATTCACTGTAGCGTTCTCAAAGCCGCTACGGTTAGAGTCTCTGACGCTCTTAGGATGGACAGTCGACTTTACACCCCACGTTCTCCCTCACATCCGCGGTCTACGCACCCTCAAGTTTTTAGACCAGCGAGAACGAATCGGCGCGTCTTGTTGGGACGTCCTGCGTTCCTCTGGTATCCACCTCCGACATATCAAAGTGTATAACCCAGGTCCTGGGTTCGTAGATTACATGTCCTCCTTCTCCGGGCTCGAGATTCTGGATATTCAGGAAACGTGGGTGGTTGAGCAAGAGGAATCAGATCGACTCGCGAGGAGGTTCTACGAGGACGCATTGCCTAAACATCAAGCGACGCTTCAGGAAGTAACGATTTCTTGCCTGGGTCTCCGACTGTGGAATTTCGGTACATGGAACTCGAGTGCGTTTGATAAGTGTACGAAATTGGTCTCGTTGAGGGTCACAGTGTCTCAGGATGATATTCTTGCTTCGGAGGATCCGGAGGTGAACATTGTCGTGAGCCTTCTCTCTCTCTCTGTCTCTCATACGAAAGTTAGTTTGAACATCCAGGGCACTCTCGTCAAGCACGCACTGACCCTGGTTGGGCTTCGAACACTTGAGGTTACCCCCGCATTCAACCCGCGCAATTATGGTGGATTATTGTCCATTACTGCTGCGCTTCGTGCGGTGGACAACATCGTGGAAGGCTTGAAGTTGGCGCTGAAAGGGCCTCCTTTGCTCACGACCTTGATACGTGCGGGACTAGGAAAACACACAGCGGAGGTGGTTTCTGAGGGGGAAGTTAGGTATAAGTTCGTTCCAAATGATTGAATTGTATTATGTAGTATTTAGGTAGTAGAATGCAAGTCATACGTGGAACCATTGTGCAGACCGCCTTACCTGTACGAGCATTAGTACCTGAGCACCAGGCATTGGCGGTTGGCCAATGAGGATCGGGCTCGCGAGCTCGCCTGGTGGCAGCTGAGGACAAAACGGCCCGGAGACGCCAAAGCACCTCAAGTCCTGCCTAAGCGCTTATCATATCACTTTCTCGTTACCACGATCGACTAAAGGCCGACCATCCGAAAATCCTTCCTTCCGACCATCCAACAGTTTTCATTCCACCTGGGGCGTTCGCTCCGCTGTAGACGATTTTAGGAGTCTTCCTCATCGATTTTAGGGCGAGGCAAGAGTGGTGCCTTGTGCCAAAGTACGCGGTATCGTTCCAGGCTGGCGCAGAACTCATCGTTCTGACTGTCTACTAGCGGGCCTTGAAATTAACATCGCACATACGAAGTATGAAAAATGGACTCGAAATTGAATTGAAAATCCCTCAAGGGCGCTTGCAGTGTGCTCGGACACGCACTTCGCCCGATAGGTAGCCTCGCTACCGAAGAGTTTGCCTTGCCTGCAGCCTGTCCATGGGAAAGGAGAGACTTGCGCACCAGCGGGGAATATATCTATGTAGACGGCCCAAGAAGGTACGCGAAAAACAAAATGCAAGCGTTCCTGTCAATACTAACGTCGGTGTAACAGATAGCCTGCGGAGGACGCTTTGTTCACGGGATATCGTGAGCACCGGTGTTCTGTACCCCTGGGTCAATATACGAAGGCTTAGATATTCTTTTTTTATTTTTTTTTTTTTTGGTGGAGCGTTTGAGGTGGTTAGGGTCGAGCGACAATGTCGCTTTCCCGCCCCCGCAAAGGCTCAGATATTCTGATTTGCCGAAAGTCGGATAGTCATGTTTCCTGGTGCTGGTATGTGCCATTCACCGACACCTTTTGTGACCTCGTTCGACTCGCCTTGTCGTTAGGATAGATGGCCTTCCGAGCCAGAGTTCCTGAGTATTGCAACTGGCAATGCTCAAGCTGCTCTATACTATGTGGCCTGCGGCTCACCTACGACAGCTCGAAATGCAGATTTGAAGCCACTTTTCGGCCCACTTTCCGAGCAATTTAAGCAAAGGGGTACGTTCGGGATGGAATCACCTCCGCTACAATCCATTTGTCAATATCAAAGCTAGCGCTGACAGATCGCTTCAATCTTATTATTCCGCTGGGACCATTATCACTAAATATTGACCAGTCTAATCCATATAAGAAGCATCATATCTGGTTTCTCTGAACCACAACACAACCTTTCCATAGTTGTAAACCAGCACAACACATACTCTCGAACAATGGAACGCACTCTTATCTTCAACTACAAGCCCGGCCAACTCACCAGGGACGTGAACGTCGTCTTCGTCTTCGCCACTCCTACGCCATCGGAGCTCAGCGGGGATCAGAACCGTGTCGCCTGGTATGTTGTTTGGGTCGCTCTCATTTGCTCGGACGAGGGCGCTGACCATGTTTTCTCATGATCATAGGAAGACGGCCAGTCTCAAAGCGGCGCCAGGCTCCACTGCCATCAACGCGTTCAGCGTTGACTACGATTCCAGACTGGGCTTCGGTGTCGCGCAACTTGTAAGTCGAAACCACCATTTCTTTCGCTCATGACAACAATGTTCACACTGGGTCTCAGAGCAATGGCAATTCCGTTACTCCAAACTCTATGATTGAGATGAAGGTCCGTATCGAACCTTCCTAGTGCAACCCGGTTGGCCTAATTACTTCCTTTGGCGCCGACAGCTCGGCCAGACCACCGGTCTTACTCTCAACGGATCCACTCCTACTTGGTCCGACCCCACTGGAAGCGCGGCGAACGGAACGGTCATCCGTGCGACCAACAAGACGGGATACGTTCAGAATATTACAGTCGGTGAGAATGCCTTCTCGGCGTTCACGTCCGATTATGGTCTTGTACTTACCCTTCACCACTAGGCACTGTGAAGGATCTCGGGGGTGGTTTCACTATCCTGGTTCCTACATTCTTGTGGAAAGTTGGGTGAGTGACGGCGCTGCGTCCTGATGATCTCGAACTCACATCGTGGTGTTTAAAGGGAGGGTCTCACCTGTGAAGCTAACTTCCGTCCAAAACTGAAGATGTATGTTAACCTCGACTACAAACGTGAGTTTCTCTTCTCTCTCTCCCCCGACGAGGCTTGCAATCAACTGATGTCCCTCATACGGAATAGAAAACGACTTCATGACTGCCGACCTCACATCCATTGACCCGATCTGGTCGGCCAATCTCTCTGCCTTAGGACGTAAGTAACAAACGCTGTAGAACCCTCTAACTTGATACTGACTTTCTCCATTCATCACTTTGCAGCTACCACGAACTTCTCTTTCTCCGAGACTCCTCAGCAGGGTTACTGCGTCACTTCTCTCAACATTTAACAGATACAAGTCTTGATAGAACGATTGAAGTTGCGCGGGATCGTGCGTGTTACTCCAATGTGCGGTATCGATGTGTTAACGAAGGGGAGCCTATTCAATGGCTTTGTTACTTGGAAGAACAGTGTTTATTGTTTATTTTCTTTTCGGTACTCATTTACTGTATGATTGAGGGTTAATACTGTAGACCTCCTTATAAACTTCATTGTTGTATATCTGTCCTCAGTACGTGAGTCGGATTGCGGGCTTGAGGGCTTGAGTGTATCCGGAAAGGTGGTGAGTGTGTCTTCCCATCCCCAAACTCCAGGAACTGTAATGCATTATACTACACCGTAACTCTCTCGACTGGTTAGATACGCTCAGAGAGAACATTCACCACTCTACGGCCTAGCGTTCTCACCTGGTCGCTCGACGGACAATCACCCGACCTACAATATCAAGGCTCCGCGCTGCAAGTGAATAGCTCTTAGCAAAGGCGGCAAGGAGTGTTGGCAGTCTTTGAGGAGCTACTGGGGAGTGGCAGCCAGGTAGCATCCGAGATGTGTTGATGATTCTAGCAGTTCGGATGGTGGCGTATGATCGGTTGGAGGAAAAGTTCACGGTACTCGTTCAAGGTGAGCCGTTACTCACATGATATTTGCAACCTGAAGATAACTTGTTCGGACATGCTGGCAGCTAAGGAAACTGTTCAGATAGCACTGGTTCCCGTCTATCAGCAGGTCACGAAGCACGAACTTAACGGTATCGTCATCCATCCTCGTAGTTCTCATGCGTAACTATTCCCCTCATCCATTGATTTGAAGGCTTATCGGTTCGAGTGTGACATCGGTATTTGATCCAATTAAAAGCCACCGGTCCAATTTTGCTATCGCTTTGCGGGTTGATCCTGGGGATCTAAGAGCTGGACGGCGAGACGGTTGGCAATGGGAGTCTTGGAGTCACAGATTTCCCGGAGATGCCTGCGAGAGCCTACTAGTACCTGAGATCAAATTAATATTAACCCTCTATATAGCGCGGAGATCTGCTCCCAGCTCCCAAAGGCTGTCCGTATCATCAAACTACCTCCTGCTGGAGTATCAAATGATCAATGAATATGATGCCGACGAGTACTACTGGAAGAAGACGAAGGTGAATTTAGGGGCCGGGCCGGGATCCAGAGCCTGCCCTAAAGTCAGAAAGGTCCAGCAGGCGTCACTCCCACCACTCTGTCCTCTAAACCGCCATGCCAGACTACAGGACCTAGGTCGTTTCTGATATTCCTCACCATTACCGTGCTCGAAAAATCTGCAAACTGACCCAAGCCGTTCAATCGCATGTATTTCTCCCGCCATCAAAGATCCTACTATCATACGATACCCCTCCCGGCGTCGAGATCCATGATCAACTGTACATCAAGGTAGGAGAGGTAGCCTTCAAAGTCTCCAGCTTTCCCTATATGACGCCTTGTGACCTTACTCGGGGAACTGTTGGAATAACTCCGTGATCAACTCGCTGTACATCATGTTTCAACTTTCAACTTTCAAGGGCCCCCCACAAGACTTCTCAAGCTACAGGTTCGTTGATTATCATGATCTATAACTCGACAGTACGTCGGATTGTCATTTCGGGGAGAAAGCAACGCGCGCCTCGCCGATCTGTGCAAGTCTAAATATGTTGTATCGGACCTCATATCTGCAACCCACGCGCCCCCGTCTTGGCCGGATAGCCTCCTCAGAACCATTCGTTTGCGATGGAAACTAGCACGCACAATTTCCTCCTTTCCCTCAACCTTTCCATGACCGTTCTCTCGGTCTTCGTTTCGCACACTCTCGGTGCCTGCACTGCTGCCGCCACCAACCCCGACGGCACCCACCAAGACTGTGCTGCAGAATCACTGACACCCAAGCCTTCATCGCGTTCGACGCAGCTGAAGAACATCATGGGTGCAGTGTTTGGGGCTGTAGGTGAGTTACGGCTGTCCCTTATACCTACAAGCCCCTACACGTCTCTGACCATTCGGTGTCTTACCGTCTTCCATGGCATAGTGCCAATTGTGCTCCTCATCATCTACTTCGTCTACCGAGAGCACGTGAATCAAAGGAAGGCTGTGGAGAACAAAAGACTCGCAGCACGCCCTTGGAGCTTCCATTGGCCATCAGCCAGGGACAGTGGAGGAGAATCCTCGGCTTCAGGTCCCGGGCCATCCACTACCTCAGCCAACCCATCTTCTTCTATCTTCTCACCTGAATTAGCCTCGGAAAGTGTAGCACCGGCATCAGTCCGCGAGCAAAACGCGAGCCATCGGGTTGTCAGCGCATCTTCGCTCAGAGGGGAGTTGAGCTCTGCCGTAGACTATACCGAACATCCGAATGGTCCACCACCGCCCTATTCGCGAATTGCGATACAGGTGTGAGGAGAGAGCACATCAAAGTGGACTTCAATGTGGGAGGTTGTACTGGTATGCAAGAACATTTGCCTCTTCTTTCGTGCTCGGCGTTGACCTATGAAATACGAGTAGATCTGGAAACATGCTTGGAGGGGACACTCGATCACAGATATATCAGACGTTGACATTGGATAGATATACATACTCAGGTTTTATTTCACTTGCTCAATCGTGTACGTTACAGTAGTACTGTATCACTGTCTTCCACGAGGAATCTGCCTGGGACACAATCTCATCCATAGAATCATGTCAGTCTGACAGATACTTGGGGAATGTCCTAGCAAAGTTCGTGTGAGGAAATGATTTATATTACAGAAGAGTCGAAATAGATAGTCCAGAAATGAATATCGAGCTACTAAGAGAGATATCATAGAGTCATAGTCCGTACGTCCCGAAACAATCAAACGACGCCTCGTTCGGCGGCGCTAGTATGTTTCAGGGAAAAGAAAATCGAAATAGTAACAGAAAGTTCAAACGTAGCCAAAATAAATGGGGTGACTCAACGACCAGGGAAGAGAGCAGGGGCAGATGTAGTACATTGGACAGGCTGACCCTGCTAGTCGCTCTCCATTGCCAGACTCTTCTGAATCACTTTGGCCTTCAGCTGATCCAAAACACCTTCAAAGTCCTTTAAGTCCGCATATCCATGGCTCCCGCTCTCAAAGTGCTGGCACATTGCACCGAACGTATCGAATCTACCGCACTTACTGTGCGAGTTGTTGAGGGGGCATAAAAACGCTTTCTCTCCGTGTTTGGCAGCGTCGAAGTCGAATATGTTGAGACCGTGGGCTCGCTCAGCGTAACGCTTGATAACATCTTTAACCTCCGCCTTCCCGTCGGTGCCAAGACACTTCCCATTCTCAAAGTGCAAAATCAACGCGGGCCGAGGGGAGTACGATTGCTCGGGAAATTCTCTCCCACATTGTCGGTTGCCGCAGGTGTTATGCACCTTCGCCTGGTTGTAATGCTGTTGAAGGGCTTTCGCGTGTGTGAAGTGGCGTTTACACAAGACGCAGCTGTTCTTCGATTCAACTGTGTCCTGGAAATGCTGTTCGACAGACCTAGCGCTCCGGTTCAACCATTTGTCGCAGTGAGCACAGTAGAAATGGGCTCGGATGGCGTGGGCTTGGAACGCTTTGAAGTCTGGAAGATATTCGTTACAGCCTTTGATTTGGCAGAGTCGTTTAGAGTATGGGTCATAGTAGACGACCTGGGAGTAAGAAACGGTGGAAATTAGCACAGGTCCAGACGACGAGACGGAAATTATGAGAATAGTGCGTACATATCCGGATTTGCCTGTGGTCATGATGGTGATGGTTTGGGGATATGATTTTGACTTGACCCTGCAACACCTGGTGCGTTTTATACCCGCCGCTTCGGAAGTCGGCTCTGACTCGGAGAGGAGGTAGTTTATCCGACACCAAGTCAAGAGGTTGGAAATGTCTTTTTCCTGAGTCGTGTCGCACACAGTACGCACAAGGATGGAGTCAGAGAATGTTATAAAACACTGGAATGTTTGAAATGCGTTCAAGAGTGCAAGATTTAGCCAAGGCTTTCCAGTGCAAAGGAGACCGAGAAAGGAGCCCTGAGGCTGAGCGATCTTGTTTGCCTGAAACTGAACGGCCTTCAATGTCCGGCCATGGACGTTATTCTGGGCCCTCAAGCACACCAGGAAGATGGGTAGCCAGCGCCACGCAGGAAGTGACCTGAGATCTCCCTGTAAACAAGAGCTGAAACTGAAGGGTTGTTACGCAGGCAATGGCGTGTCGAGTTCAAGTTCAAGTTCAAACTGCCATCCGGAGATAACCAGCGCGGTCCCAAATTCGGTACCGTATTTGTCATCCTATACTCCTCCGAAGTCATTCCTCCGAGAAAAACGTTCGCCAGCAGAGACAGGACTCTTCAAACGTTCCAGTCTATTCCATTGCCATTTGGAAAACAATCTTTTTTTCTCTTCACAAACGCACAGGGATATCTACCTCCATCGACCTTTGAACGATGTCGACAACAGGGACAGCTACAACAAGGCAAGGCGGACGAGGACGAGGACGTGGTGGACGTGGTGGCGGAGGTCATCGAGGGAAAGGGCGTGGAGGAGGTGCGAATCGAGGTGTAGGTTCTGTAAACGCGAAAAATAGAGACAACGTTGAGCAAAACGATGATGGAATTCAAGCACCACCACCTACAGTACCAGAATCGGCCAAGATCGGCACCAACGGTGAAGCAGAAGAAGTCGGAGATGAAGAGGCAGTCTGCTGGATTTGTGCCGAACCAGTCAAGTATTACTCAGTCTCGGATTGTAATCATCGCACATGCCATGTATGTGCACTCAGGTTGCGTGCACTCTACAAGAAGAAGGATTGTACCTTCTGCAAGGTCAGTTTTCGACGTTCATTGCAGTAAATATATGCTTTATTTGCCCATTGTAGGAACCACAACCAGTTGTGATCTTCACAACGTCTGAAGACAAACCTTTCAGTGATTACAACGCCACCGAAATGGCCTACAAAGATGAACGGCTATCGATTGTTTTCGAGACGCAGGAGATGATGGAGGAGACGTTGATTTTGCTGAGGTTCAACTGCCCTGATACAGATTGCGATTACATTGCAAAGGGATGGAGTGACTTGAAATTGCACGTTCGAGCTCACCATAACAAGCTGATGTGGTACGTTTCTGTGTCCCAAGAAATGCTCGACGGTTACTTATCGATCAGTATATGTGGCTAGTGATCTATGCATACGCCTCAAGAAAGTCTTCTCACACGAACATGCGCTATACACCTTTGCCCAGCTCACCGTCCACTTACCCTCGATGAACCGACGTCCGAATCAAAAAGCGGCACAACTCAAGGAGGAGCCGGAAGGAGGCATACACCCCCTGTGTGAGTTCTGTCGGGAGTGCTTCTTCAGCAGCGATGAGCTTTACCCGCATATGCGAGAACGTCACGAAGAATGTTTCATCTGTAAAAGAAATGGCATTCGAGACCAATAGTGAGTTCAGACACGGCTCATTCGTCTGGGTCCAACTCACCGGAATTCTGTAGCTTCCAAGACTACCCAAACCTCGTACGGACGGCCTTGATTTTCGTCAATGCAATTCCTCATCCTGCTCCTTCTAGGAACACCATTTCGGTACATCTCACCATCCCTGCCTCAACCCAACCTGCCTTGCCCAAAAATTTGTTGTCTTCAACACGCCCCTCGACTTGCAAGCGCACAGCGTTGAAGCACACGGTGCCGATATGAGCGCACGAGACAAGAAGGATGCCCGGCGCGTTCAAGCCAACTTCGAGTTTGAAGAGGTTCCGGGTGCCGGTAGAGCCAGAGGACCACGGCGGGATAGGGAAAGGGAGAGCAACAGAGAACCGCCACCGCAACAGCCACCGACGATACAACCGGCAAGACCTCCTGGGCCGGGAAGGAGAAGGGAGGGATTTGGGGCGGCGCTGACGACCGAGGGAGGAGGGTCGTCCGGTGCTACACCAAGGAATGGTGTCACGCCACAAGGTCCCAGTCGGAGGAACAGCCCTTCACCTCCACCACGGGATATTGATCCTGCTGTTCTCGAGTAAGTTTGACCTGAGTGCGGCTTTGGAGGCATCTCAAACCTGATAACTTATCCCTCTTGCAGTCGCCATACAGCGTTCATCGACCGCCTCCAATCGTACGCACCTAACCCCGCCAATGCCGTTCCTGTCGTCAAAGCCGCCATTCGAGGATACCGCGCCTCTGAATCAAGTGCCAGGGATTTTATCTCAACGATCTACAACGTGCTCGATTGTCATCTGGAGCACACGGCGAGCATCGTCAACTCGTTCGTCGATCTTTTGGAAGAAGAGGAGAAGAAGCAGGACTTACTAAGTTCGTGGAGAGGGTTCGAGGTTGAGGTACAGCTCCTCTTTGTTTTCCCCCCTGGTCAGCTTCGGTGGATCTGACCTCCCATCTTTCCCAGCAACGCCGCCAATTCCCCGAATTGGTACCTGCCGCTGCCGGATCAGGCTATGCAGCCATCACCAGTGGAAGGGTTCTCAACGCAAAACAGTCAACACATACACGAGCGAGCAAAGGTTCCTCAAGGATGGTTTGGGATCGTGTCGCTCAAGCAGCAGGCTCCGCTCCATCGTCCTCAGCTGGGCCCGGTCCCTCCTCTCGACCTAAGCTGCAGGTTCAAAGACCACCAGACAAATTCCCCCCTCTCAACGCTGCAGCACCAGCCCCCCGCACAGCAGCAGGAAACCAAAGAAAGACCCCTTGGGTCAACTCGACGCCGTCTTCGTCCTCACCAGCACCACCACCAGGACCGAAGATATACTCAGTACCGGGCCCATCAGCGTCATCGGTGAAGAGCAAGCAGCCACCGCCCAAATTGTCGAATGCGGCTTTCCCTGAGCTGCGACCGAGTTCGACGAATACGAGGACGAAAGTGCCTGTTGGTGGGAATCAGTCTTTGAGGAACATCTTAGGTATCAGTGGGGCTGCGCCGGCGACGAATGCGTGGGGTGGAGGCAGCAATGCCGCTCCCAACGACAACGCTGGAACTGGACCCGAGCCGACGTCTCCGGACGAAGTGGAGGAAGGGGGCGCACCTGCTGTGGGTGGAGGGAAGAAGAAGAAAGGAAAACAGAAGCAGACGCTGTTCACACTTGGGAGCTTCCCGACGTAATCTACGAGGATTTGTTGGAGCACGTAGGTTTAGACAATCTAGACGATCCTCATATTAACAGTATGTAGACGATTATTGCCTAATTGCCTAACGTTCTCTAAAATACACGACATTTAACAGTCTCATGAACCTCTTTGATACCCTAAGAGCTACGCGAAAGAAATGCGCTTCAACCCACTACAAGCTATCGCTCATTCCAGCGCCACGTCCTACCCTCTCAAACTTGAAACGTCAGTGAAGAATAAGATGGTGGCGGAAACTTTGGATATTCATCCTCTCCTATGACGGAGCTCGACTCTCCTCTTAGTGACAGCTCGAAAGTGCGATGGTTTGGATTACCCTCGATCACCGAAGTCACCGTCGAACCATTGGTTCCACTATCCTCAGATCCTGAGACGGTATTGCCCCTCCTGGGAGAGGGAGTAGACTGGGACGATGAACTTTGATCGGGTGAATGAGAACTAGGCGTCCCGGGGCTTGGTGTTGATGATTCTCCGCTGCGATACGCTGCCGATGGCCAGTGGAACGTCCAAGGACGCGCTGCGAGCTTCTTGTTTTTCACTGCAGTCCGTTGGTCGGATGATTCTCGGTAGTAGAAATAAGCGATGAGTCCGACTAGGGGTACTTTGGGTGTGGAAGAGAAAGGAAGTTTCAAGATCGAAGGGGAGAAAGCTCAGTGCCGGAGCCGCAAGAGTAGTGAATGAGTAGCTTACCGACGCCCCCGAACACCCCTACCATTATATTCCTCAACTGCGTCGAGTGCGAGGGAGCCTCGGATGATGACGATCCTGCAGCGGCACGGGCTTGGTAAGTACCGGTCGCAGGTGCAGCGGTGCAGACGCCGAAGATTCTTGATACGAGGGCAAGATAGAGAAAAGGAAGTGATCTACTAGTAGGCGTCACAGTTTTCATCGTTTGCGAACGTTTTCTAGTAGCAGGATGAGAGTGTCCAGGTGAAGGGGTGTTTATACCGCTGGACTTCAATGAGGCGTACTTAAACATACCGCCGGCTTACCTGGGAGCGGGTTGAGTACAGCACAGGCTTTATTCTCTTCTCGGTTCCAATTCAAGGAGCTGGGTACTGGATCATGATAATCAAGGAAGTATCAATTCCAGAGACCTTTCAAATGCTCAGGCTGGTCCCGACTCTCCGATATGACGAACAGTTCATCGTGGAGTGATGTGGCAGATGCATAGGTTAGAACGTGTTCATTGAGAAAGTGGGGGTACTTAGTCAAGAAACAAGGCAACCACCACGACGAACGGTCCTAGGAGACCGCCAGTTGCAGGTATGAACTACTACTAAGATCTTGGATCCCCGCAATAGCGATGGGACCGATAAGTCCGCCTGCTTGGGTGCGCGATAAACGCAGAAACCAACTATATTGCTTGCGTATAGATACGGAGAGTTCCGACCCACTCACAAGATACTGCGAATGCCATGCGCTGATAGGAGATGGTGGCAGGAATGGTGGCGTTGGTGGCGTCGCTAACTTTAGGGTAGGAAGTTCCTGTAAATACTCACCCGGTGGCGTATTTCCCACGTCCATCAGTAGCCTCTAAGCTTGAAGCTTCTCACCGGTAACCAGCTCGTCCTCAGAATGATCATAAATCACCCTTGAGGGCATGATGAAGATACAGCACCCGAGCACTCACAGGAGTAGGATCGGGCTACTAAGCTAACCCACGGATCTTTAGGCCCGCAACGAACTGATAGTCCGCAAGAAATCCCGGTCACCAGGCTGATTTGGAGTCTTTCAGCGCCTTTGGCTCCAACGCACGAAGTTTAACAGCAGAAGATATTTCGATCCCGTTGTCTCTGACGAACGAACACGGAAACCGGGCTGATATTCGGCTCTGATCGAGACAGAAGGTGGTATCGCGGTACGCCGCGCCGTGATGTTTTGGTGAACGTTGTCGCGATAGACTCGGTTGCCATTGTCCCCGACTTTCATGAGCATGATATCTGCCTCAAGGAGGTCGTGACTCGTAAGTTGTCCCGATGTGTATATAGACACGAGACCCGCGAGTTTCGTGCTCTACTTTCCTGTACAGACAACAGGCGACCCAGCGATCAAGGACAGGCAAAAATAAATCCACCCCATTAATTCACAATAATACACTCAAATAATCACCGAAAACGAAACAAATAAATTACACCCTACCAAATCACCGAACCAACAGTGGCACATTTCGAGTCCAACCCGACGACAGCACCAACCATGATCTCGTGCAAACCCTCAGCCACTTGAAGACGCACTACAGAGTAGCGACGCTGTAGCCCTGCTATAGAATGGGGTGGTGTATGTTAGAAACGATATCACCAAAGACTACGGGCTGCAACTCACCTGGTCAGCCTCAGAGAAAGCAAAGTTCGTAATGGCTATGGGAGTTATGTATAAGAGAAGTCAGTATGAAAATGTTGTGCGAAAGCCTTGCATTCGTTACTCACGTCCCAAGGCAGAGAGGTTACATGACCAGATCGGTTCGATTGATGCGAGATCCGCAGTCATAAAATCGTTTTCTATTCCGCGTGGAAGACATCAGTGACTTGCAAGCATCGAGGAGGGAAAAGGGAACTCACGCTTGTAGGCTAGGTTCACAAACATTTTTAAGATGGGTTGGAAGTTGGCTTCAGCGGTCAGGCCCCCCCTTCAAATACAAGATGTTAGTATGGGGTCACATGTTGAGCTTCCAGTACGTTACTCACCCAACCTTCCACATAAAAGTAGGAACCAGGATGCTGAAACCGCCCCCGATGTCTTTCACAGTGCCTAGCAGCGAAGAGTGAGTACGAAGTATGATCGGACATGGGCGCCCCAACCGGGGGAGGTTGTTCTTACCGACAGTAATGTTCTGAACGTATCCCGTCTTGTTGGTGGCGCGGATGATCGTTCCGTTCCCCCCGCTTCCACTGGGCGCACCCCAAGTAGGATTGGATCCGTTGAGAACAAGCTCGGTGGTCTGGCCGAGCTGTCGGTGGGATAGACAAGAAACAGGTTAGTCCAACATAGAGCAAGAGCAAAGATTCAATTCGAACCTTCATCTCGATCATAGAGTTGGGAATAACGGAGTTTCCATTGCTCTTGAAGTCAACGTCAGTACTATAAGGCGAGAGACAGGGAAGCGACAACTCACGAGTTGCGCGACACCAAAGCCCAGCCTGGAATCAAATTCAACACTGAACGCATTGCAGGCGGTGGAGCATGAATTAGCTTTGAGATTGGCCACTCTCCTGCGAGAAGACACGATCAACACTGCCATCTAAGTAGTTGAGGACCACTCGGACACCATACCAAGCAACATGGTTTTGATCACCACTGAGCTCCCCTCCAGTAGGCGGAGCGAAGACCAAGGTGACGGTTACGTCCTTGGTGAGATTACCAGGTTTGTAGTTGAAGATCAGAGTGCGTTCCATCGTATGGGAGTGTGCCTTAGCCGGGGTTACAACTGTGGAGAGGTTGTGTTGTGATCTGGCTAGAGCAAAACTGGCGCCTTTATACGAATTGGACTGGTCAATATTTGGTGTTAATGGTCCTGGTGGAAGAATAGGATCGGAGAAGTGTGTTAGCACTAGCTTCGACATTGACAAACGGAATGCAGCGGAGGTCATTTCCCTCCGAGCGTACCCCTTTGCTTTCAAGCGGTGCCGAATAGTGACCGCCTTCTCGAAGTTGCGTTTTGAGTTATTGTAGATAATTCCAGATGCTGCAATGTATATCAAGTTGAACCTTTCCAACTGTTCGTACTTGAAAAGTGTCGATGAATGGTGCACATTAACACTGGGGACACGGCTACCCGGCTTGAATCCACATATTGGAGTACCTGAGCCTCGCATGTTGACCTAAGGGTCCACAACACCGAAAGTCGTTACTCGCGGTATACCGCGAACAAAATGTCTTCCGCAGGCTATCTGTTACGCCGACATCGTTATTGATAGGAACACTTGCATTTTTGTTTTTCGCGTACCTCGTTAGGCTGTCCAATTCATTATATTCCCCGCTGGAGCGCAAGTCTCTCCTTTTTCTTTTCATGGACAGGCTGCAGGCAGGGGAAATTCTTCGGAAACGAGAAGGATTGCAGAGTCTGAATATTGTACCTATAAGGCGAAGCACACTGCAAACAAACTTGAGGAATTTCTCTCGCGATTCTAGTTCCTAGTTCGAGAGTGCGATGTCATTCTGTCAATTCCAAGGCCCGCCTTACAGATTCAGAAACATGAGCTCCAGTATGTCAGGGACTGAGATCGCTCACTATAGCAAAAGGCACCGCCCTTGACTGGCCATACAATCGATGAGGGCTTTTATAAAGTCATGTACGGCAGAATATATGCCCCACTTTGAACTGAGACTGGTTGGTCAGAAGTTTAGCTTCGGCGTCGATGGTAGTGGTTATGGCGAAAGAGTTGTAGAATAGGCGCTCAATCAGCGATTTAGTAAGCCATATAGACACGCCGAAGGGAAAACGCCGGCGTCTCTTGGACCCACATGACACAACGCGAGGTTCAGAATGATATCCTACTCCCATTGTTTCGGTAGATCTTGAGCAACCTAATCTTCATCTTGTGTGTAGTGGTCTGGGGTGTTGTTTCACGTATATTTCGTGCTCTACTACATGCCTACAGGCCAGCGGCAGCCAGTAGACTGGCATGCCATCCTGTTGGGACTTGTGGTCGAATAGATAGGGTGAGAAGGATTCATCGGCTGACCGGCAATGATACATTGGCATAATTAAGTACTGAGAACAAGCCAAAAGGAAGACCCCAATCCGTATTACTACGATAGTAGCCGAAATATTAGAAATGCCTTCATCGGTCGGCATATAACCAAAACCACACTTCCTGGAGTTCGGAGCATCCTTGAATCCCTCGGCAACAACATGAGCAAATCAACCAGGTCTCTGATGAGGGCTCGATACGCTGTTGGTTACTAAAGAAGGGTGACGGTGTAGTCTGGCTAAAAAATGGTGAGACATATTGGGACCAATATCCACGGGAGAGTAAGGACCGCAGCTCACCTCAGGCTCAGGAGACTCGGGAGACTCGGAAGACTCGGAAGACTGGGCATGCTCGGGAGATTTGGGAGACTCGGAGAAAAGGAATTCCGTGGTAGCTATGAAAGTTGTGAGTGGGGAGGTTAGTATGGAAGTCCCTCAAAAACTGTGCATTCGCTTACGCCCCAATGCACTGAGGTCGGCCGACCAAATCGGTTCGATGGATGTGAGACGGTCGCTTTTCATGAATTCGTGCTCTAATCCGTGGCGAGTCAGTGACTTGCTTGCAAGCTTGAAGTATCGGGGGAGACCGAAGTAGAATGAAAGAAACTCGCCTTGACAGTCAATGTTCGCATACAAATTCAGTCTTGGTCGGAAGTTGGCTTCAGCGGTGAGGCCATTTCTTCGAACATTATGATGTCAGTATGGGGCCTCATATTGAGTGTCCAGGACGCCCGTGCCACCACTCACCCAACTTTCCACATAAAAGTAGGGACCAGTTTGATGATACCGTATCCGAGATCTTTTACAGTGCCTAATGGTGGAGAGTAAGAAGCCGTCATTGATTATGACCGCCGCAAACGAGGGAAGGTATTCTCACCAAGTGCAATGTTATGTGTAACTCCCGCCCTATTGGTGGCGCGAATTATAGTTCCGGCCTCTGTGAGTTTACCGGGCTCAGACCACATAGGACTGGGTCCATCAGGAATAAGTTCAGCGACCTCGCCAGCCTATTGAAGCCGGAGGGAGGGGCAGGTGAGTCCGACTGGGATTTGCCGGGAAAATCAACACGGACCTTCATCCCAATTATGGAGTTTGGAACGACAATCTTTCCATTAGTCTAGAAATCACTGTGAACACAGCTGTCTTGGGCGAGGGGTAGGGAAGTAACGACTGACAGGTTGCACGACACCGAAACCCAGTGTATCATTATAATCAACCCTAAATGAATTGCAGGCTGAGGACCCTGAACGAGCCTTGAGAGTGGCCACTTTCCTGAGAGAACATGGTCAACACTGTCGTTTGAGTGACTGTAGCGAGTCGAACGCCATACCAAGCGACGTGGCTCTGATCCTCAGTGAGTTCCCCATTAGTAGGTGCGTCGAATACCATGACGACCTTCACGTCCTTGGTGAGGTTACCGGGTCTATAGTTGAAAAATAGAGTGCGATCCATTGTTCGGTAGTGCGTTGTGGTGGTTTACAACTGTGGGGGATGTACTATGGGGGATGTGTTGTGACCTGAACAGACTAGGACTGGCGCTTTTTATCCGAGCCATAATGGCCAGTTAGCACAGGCTTTGACATTGACATATCGAGTACAGCGGAGGTCATCTCCCTCCGGAAGTACCCCTTTGCTTTGCCGTGCCGAGGTTCATAGCGGCCGCCTTGTTTCGCGTTTTGAATCAGTAAGCTGATGAGTCTTGGGAGTATAGACGTAGTATGTGTTTGACCATCCGTACTTGGAAAGTGTCGGTGAATGGTGCAGATACGGGAAGACACGGCCACCCGATTTCCTGCGTATTGGAGTACCTGGTACATGGGGGGGAACGTCTTTCCGTATACCAGAGAGAGGATGAGCGAGATTAAGCCTTCGTGCATTGACCTATAGTAATGATCCCGATATCCCGCGACCAAAACGTTCTCCGCAAGCAACCTGTTTGTTCAAATTACCAGGAACACTTGAATTCTTATTTTCGCGTACCTTGGTTGTTCTGGTCGATAGAATTCTCCGCTAATGCGCCAGTCTCTCCTCTTTTCATGAACAGGCTGCAGACAGGGAGACGTTTCGATGGCGGAAAATGTACCTATCGGGCAAAATCCATGCCCGAGAGTAGTACGAACACCCTCGAGTTTGACGTTCGTTTTCAATTCTAATGCCTGCCACTAGACAAAACCAGAATGACGAGCAGCGAGCACGATGTCAGGGAACGAGGTCATTCAATTTAGCACAAGGCACTACACTTACTTGGCCAGGCGTCCGCTGAACAGATTGCGTTTCCCAGCAGCCTACAGCTTAGTGCGCAACCTGAATTGTTTGATGGCGGGATGGTTGGCTTTGGAGATGATGGTGGTCACGACGAGAAAGCTGATTAGGCGCTTGGCCATCAAAAATCATGTCGGACGGCACGCCGAAGCGCCGATGTATACTCAGGCCTTTTTGCTTCAATGTGGTTTCCGCTGCAGGAAGGTCAAATTTCGAGGTTGAGCTTCGTCACTCTGTACGAGTCTAAACCACAGCGCGAGCTTTGAAAGTTGAAAATTGAAACTCACGCTGCGCATCCTCATTAAAACGTTCGGCGGCGCTCCGGAATCCGGACCCGCTGCGAAGCATCATTTCACCTCATCTCGAGGAGTCCAATTTCAAGAGTCTCTAAGATACACCCTTTTGAAGTCCCGCTTCATTCAACTTCGAGATCTCCGCGGCTCTGGTGGCATATGTGACCCACATAACGGCTAGCCTCACAGGCACCAGGTCTGCAACTCTCCAAGTAAATCAGTGGCACCAGCCTGCTAACGCTCAGAGAAATCAAACAACTTTAAAAGGCTCGATGGCCCTGCAATCTTCCTCCTCCCGTACTAAGATCAAACATAACAAGCAAATTTATAAGGAGAATCTACAGTACTAACCCTCAATTATACAGTAAATAAGTACCGAATAGAAAATAAACAACAAGCACCGTTCTTCCTCGCTATTGAGCCACTAAATAGGTTTCCGCTCCGCAAATGCACCGATAGGAAGACCGCGTTTCAAACGAGCTCGTATGACCTTGTGTATACCGCTGGCCACTCTCAAGACTTATATCGTTCAAATGTTGAGACAAGTGACGCAGTAGCCCTGCTGAGGAGTCTCGGAGAAAGAGAAGTTTGTGGTAGCTGCAAAAGCGATGAATGAAGAAAGTCAGTATCTCGGAGGGGTCTACAGCATTTTACTACTTACGTCCCAGGGAAGAGAGATTAGCTGACCAGATCGGGTCAATAGATGCGAGGTCAGCGGTCATAAACTCGTTTTCTATCCCGTATGGAGGGTATCAGTTGAACGCAAACGTCGGGAGGGAGGGTGAGAGAAGGGAAACTCACGCTTGTAGTCAAGGTTAACATACATCTTCAGTTTCGGACGGAAGTTGGCTTCGCAGGTGAGACCCTCCCTTTAAACACCACGATGTGAGTTCGAGATCATCAGGACGCAGCGCCGTCACTCACCCAACTTTCCACAAGAATGTAGGAACCAGGATAGTGAAACCACCCCCGAGATCCTTCACAGTGCCTGGTAGTGCAGGGTAAGTACAAGACCATAATCGGACGTGAACGCCGAGAAGGCATTCTCACCGACTGTAATATTCTGAACGTATCCCGTCTTGTTGGTCGCACGGATGACCGTGCCGTTCGCCGCGCTTCCAGTGGGGTCGGACCAGGTAGGAGTGGATCCGTTGAGAGTAAGACCGGTGGTCTGGCCAAGCTGTCGGCGCCAAAGGAAGTAATTAGGCCAACTGGGTTGCGCTAGGAAGGTTCGATACGGACCTTCATCTCAATCATGGAGTTTGGAGTAACGGAATTACCATTGGTCTGAAAGCTAGTGTGAACATGGCTATCATGAGCGAAATAAATGATGATTTGACTTACAAGTTGCGCAACACCGAAGCCCAGTCTAGAGTCGTAGTCAACGCTAAACGCATTCATGGCAGTGGAGCCTGGCGCCGCTTTCAGACTGGCCGTTTTCCTATGATCGCGTGAAAACATGGTCAACGCCGTCGTTCGAATAGGCGAGAGCGACTCAAACAACATACCAGGCGACACGGTTCTGGTCCCCACTGAGCTCGCTTCCCGTAGGAGTGGCGAAGACGAAGACGACGTTCACGTCCCTGGTGAGTTGGCCGGGTTTGTAGTTGAAGATCAGAGTGCGTTCCATTGTTTGAGAGTGTGTTATGCTGGTTTACAACTGTGTGCAGGTTGTGTTGCGATCTGAACAGGCCAAGGACGGCACTTCAAGTTCTTATACGAATCGGACTGGTCAATATTTGGTGGTAAAGGACCCAGTGGAGGAACAGGATCGGCGCTAGCTGTGACATCGACAAACGGAATGCAGCGGAGGTAATTTCCCTCCGAGCGTACCCCTTTGCATATACCGAAAAGCGACCTTCTCGCTTTGCTTTGTGACCTCTTGCAGCAAAATCGCAAAGCTGAGTGTTCCTCGTTGCAATATTCTGCCATTCGTCCTCAAAGCGACTCCATCCCCAGCAGTAAGGTGCATCGACGCGGTCACGAAAGGCCTGGGTCGATGGTGCATGTCAGAAGGGAACACCACTATGGGCTGACCACGTAATGGAGTACCTGACTCGAGCCTTCGTATACTAACCTAGGGGTACGCCGTGCCATCCCGCGCCAAAACGTCCTCCGCAAGCAGTCTGTTACACGGAGATTTTTATTACGAGGAACACCTGCATTTTTCGTTTTTCGCGTACCTCGTCAGACTCTCCTGATCTGAATGTCCTCCGCAAGTCTTCTTGTATTTCGTGAACAGGATGCAGGCAGGGAAAATCTTTGGGTGGCAAAAAGGATTGAATGTCGAGCGGACAAATTTGGGCTCCGAGCGTACTGCAAACATTATTGACGGATTTTTGCATTCGCTTCTGGCCCACCCTGCGAGCCCCGTACGCACAATGTCAACCCTAGCGTCCTCCGGACGGGTTTAGAATGAGCAGCGAGCTCGATGTCAGGGAACGAAATCGCTCACTTTATGATTTATCGCAGAGCACCATCCTTGCCTGGTCATTTACTCGCTGAACAGGATGGCCTTTTGAGTATTCTGCAGCGCAAAGTGCAGCCTAGGTCACTCAATGGTCGGATGGTTGACTTTGGAGGAGATAATGGTGGTCATGGTGAGAAAGCTGAATAGGCGCTTGGGCACATGGCTTTCGCTCTAGCCTCTTTAGGCAACGTATGAGGGGCTACGTTTTAACTTTTGGAGCGACCCGAACCCTGGATTGGATTCGCGAATGCCAGATTCATTGGGCCGATTCTAGAACGTACCACTTCAAAGAGTTCTCGACCGGTCTATACAGACCGACCTAGCCAAAAAAAACCGTCGACCTTTTGGTGTAGAGTACCTTCGAACCTCGAAGGTGCAGGGAGTGATCGTAGGAGCCACTGCAGGTCACAACTGGTCAATTTCGACGACGAAAAAAGGACCCGGGCTGCGAGAAATTCAGATTCGCTGCCTACCCGTACGACAGGCGACTCCGCTACCAGGAACAAGCAAATAAAATCCAATCCACTTATTAACCCACAGTATACACGTAAATAAGTAACAAAAATAACAAAGTACACCCTTCTAAAACACTGAGCCAGTAGAAGCACTTTGACGATAGCGTTGGATGTCAGCCACTCTGACGTCTTAGATATTCTGATGGCTCAACAAGCCCATCACATAGTCTTGACGCTGTACCCTTGCTATAGAACAGGGTGGTGTGTGTTAGGAACGGTATCCAAAATCACCCAATGTTACGGGCTGCAACTCACCTGGTCAGCCTCGGAGAAAGCAAAGTTCGTAGTAGCTATATAGGTTCAGTAGGGAAGGAATCAGTATGAAATCGTTGCGCGAGAGCGATCCATTCGTTACTTACGCCCTAAAGCAGAGAGGTTGGCCGACCAGATTGGTTCGATGGATGCGAGGTCGCCAGTCATAAAGTCGTTTTCTATTTCGTATGAAGGACGTTAATTACATGCAAGCGCCGGGGGACAGAAAAGAAAACTCACGCTTGTAGTCGAGGTTCACAAACATCTTCAAGTTGGGTTGGAAGTTGGCCTCAGCGGTCATGCCGCCCCTTCGAACAACATCAAGATGTTAGTAAGGGGCCACGTATCGAGACTCCAGAACGCTCGTGCCGTTACTCACCCAACCTTCCACATAAAAGTAGGAACCA